>JAGDQP010000244.1:0-38562 GCA_022664845.1 Lepisma saccharinum
CAACGACCACATGTCCTCTCTCAAATCCAATACGCAGCTCGAACAACCTTCCATCTCAATTTCCATGCTACCTACTCTGGCCCTTACGTCCATTTTCATACCAGCCCCCTAGAAACGGCAGTTTAGCAACTACCATCACAACTTAACATATTCATCCATTGACGCTCATGACGCATTCTCATTATAGCACAATAATCATGTCAAACTAACAAGGCTTCATCCGTTTTCCATTACGCCCAGAGTTGCCCCTGGGCAGAAGATTATCAATCACTTGTATTATATGTGTCTAGTGTTGTAATGTGTACTTCATTTGACCATCATCGCACATCCTATTATCATCAGATATAACCTAACTACATGATTATGAGCGAATGCTCATAATGGCCCAATTTATTGATTTACAATAAATAAAGGATAATAAAATAAAGTAACTGCTCTCAGCCCATCTCTATTTCCTATCCTCCTACCTCTTCTAAATCCCCTTCCCGATATAGAGGGTATAGCCCTCTGGAGGGTGCTAGCAGCTGCTTGCAGCCACTAGCAATAAAAAAAAAACTTGTAGACAGACACAGATATATTTCTCTGATTAAAGTTCTTAAATAAATATTACCTGTTTTTATGTTGAAGTTAGTTTCTTTTCTAAGGTGAAACACCTTAGGCTGAAGAAAATTATCGTTGGGTTTCGCCCCACCACAGTGCGTGGTCTATCTAAAGTTGGGCATCTCAACGTTCATGCCGCAACATTCTGCTTGGAAGTTCGAAAGGTACCCACACATCCCTGAGAGATTCGTAAATAAAGCTTAGCCGAAGCTCGTTGTTGAAAGTTAAATTATTTATTGTTTTATATAGTTGAACTAACGCCTAGATAGAGGGTTATTTCAAGTAGATGGCTATTTTGGCGGAAGGAATCAATCTGGAGAGGAACATAAAATAAAAGATAAAATGAATTGTATGGGCGGTAACAGCACTATGGCTTACGCCCTTCCCGATTGGAGAAGAACACAGTCAAACATTGCTCGCTACTATAAAGGTAAGTAAACCACAGTTAACGAATCAAAAAAGTGACTGTTTTATTCAGTTAGAAGTAAGGACTTTATAGGGAGTCACGCACGTAGCTTATGCAACTAATCATGATGCAGTTATCCAATTACTAGTGCTACATAAAATCTTGGGTTTCTATAATCTAATTATACTTTTTCTGAAAACGAGAATGATGAAATTTTTTAGACGTTTGACAATGGATTTTTCAGGTGATTAATAATCGTAAAGGATTTCATGTTTTAGTAAAATGCTACATTACATGAACATTTTGAATCCACATAAATCAATCATTTAATGTAATAATACCAGATTTAGAAAACATGTTAATCATGATTTAGTAAATATGTAGACCTCGACCACCATCATGGTTCCTCCATTTCATTGATTTGTATGAAAAAGTGTCAGATGTTACAAACCTGGAACTCGTTTGTTCTTGTGTAACTTTATTTCGTGCTTGTTTGAACCAGTTGGGGTTTAACTTTCTTGTAATTTTCTTAAAATTGTTTGCAACTTCTATAGTTAATAGTAACAATACATAACAAAATACGTCCACGATAAAATTCACTGTCTATCTAGAAAACAATATATTTTTATCAAACAAAATATGTCATAAGAACCATTACTAATAACTCAGGAGCACTGAAAGTAATGGTTATAAAATACTTCAATAATGTGTATGCTGACTATTTGCTTGCACCTGTCTGATATCTTTCAGGATTCCGAATGTTGTGACAGCGAACTTAAGAGCCTTCAGGGGCCCATTCGGCGACAAACGCGTATACATCATGCTTGCCTATATATGCTGCACCTTTTATTTCTTTCAAAGGATTGTTCTTGTGCTAAACGTAACTATTCACCAAGTTATTTCAAATAATAATCAATATTTTGCTAATATTTAACATAGGGAAGCACGTGGAAGTTCATGACCAAAACGGACAATTAAAGAAGAAGAAAAAAAGAAGGAGGAAAAGACCTGAAATAGGTAAGTAAAATTACAAACTGCAAAGTTATCTTATAAGATACAACCCTTTATAAATTAAAGGTATCTAACTCCGCTGGTGACACAATTTACTATAATTAACGTACATACATCTGTAGTGCTTTCTGAATGAATATTAAAATACATATAAATTAACCAGCAACCATTTCTTAACGGAAATTTAATATTTATGTCAATAATATATACTCAATTATTAAAGTTTATTCTCTACCAGAAATGTATATGATTTTACTAACGACTTCCTACACTGTGGAAATGTTCGATACATCCTGTAATGCCAGTAGATAGATGAAATGTTTTAGAGTAATCTGAAACAAATACCGATTTTTTTTTTCGTATCCTGTTCTCATTTTCCTCTTGCAGTGTGATTTTCACATACGCGCATAAAGACGGAATGGTTTCTTATCGTAACCAAACATACATTTCTCATCAGGTATTTGCTGTCGCCATCGCCATTTTTATCACATATTTCAGCAGAAATGGGGCCAAATAAAACAAATATTAAAATATGCCCTAAGTCTTGGAAGTATTTTGTTTGTTTTGGGGCTTAGGTAAGGTAACGTATTTCCTTCCCACTATATTTGGTCTAGTGCTTTCTTCTCACTGGCAGTTTAGTCCAGGCAATAAGACGCTAGACTGCTAACAGTATAACCCTTGCTCAAACATCTATTCAGGCTTCTGTTTTTCCCTCGTATTGAAAACTAAAAGTATTCCTAAATACTTAAACTGGCTAGATTTTATTAGTTAAAGTACTGAAAATTTCCAGATATCTATAGTTGCCATGCTTTTCCAAGAATGTCTCTTAAAATTTTAAATAGTGCAATATGTTACTCCATTCCGTAGTTGATATGTCATTCATGAAATGAGAGGGAGATTCTCAGCATTCATGCAACAACACAATTATGGTGGTGTCACCGGAAGTTATTTTAATTCAGTAACACACTTGCAAAACGTTGAATGTCCATGAGTACAGTTGTATGTTACGTGAGTAGATTATTCATCATTACTAGTGTGGTGTACCTATTTACCCAAGATCGTGATACCTTGAACCCATCCTATCTGAGTACCTAGTATTTATTCAATAACATTAGACAGTTTCACCGTACGAACCCGTTATATTGTATTTCACTTTCTAAATATGGCTTTTATTCCATATGTATTTTTATAAACATGGCTTTTCGTACTAAGTTGGGGTAAAATTTGTGTCCCATTCCTCTCTGCATAATTTAGAGACTGTTCGTAAGAGGCATACGGTTATTACACTGAACGACGTATTAAATAATATGTATTAATGCATGTCTCAATAAAAATAAAGAACCTCAAATAAAAAAAAAAAACATTATTTGCAATATGAATATCTCGTAAGATATAATAAAGAATAATACATAAACCATCAAGCTACGAAAGGATTCATAATATCGACGGAAAATTATTGACATTTGAAAATTACTAAAAACATTTTATTAGTGTTGAAACAAATCATTTAGGCACTGTTTCATCTACCGCTTTTTTCCAGGAACCTATCAGGTCATAAAGGGCAAAAAAAAAAGCTATATCCGTTCACCCTTCAGAATTGGGTAAAACTACGTAGTCCATTTTTTGTGTACTTTGTCCATTTCCTTAATTTTACAGGTTTCAACAGTCCGTAATAATGATTGCGTATACCTGTACATTAAATTGTTTGCTTATAATGGACAGACTATGCATAATCTCTTCATGTATGATAGTTTGTTAGAAAGGCCTCCTAAATAGCAAACAGATTTATTTCAATTTTGCCAAAAATGGACAAGAACTTTTCCCCCTGTAATTTCAGTTGTAAGAAAGAAAAAGCTCAAGGCATACATATCACGTGAAATTATAAGAAGAATCAGCTTTGTGAATTGTTAAATTAAGTCTCTGTTCCCACTTGTTTAAATAGGGACATTATAAGTGAAAATATAAACTGATATTCACAATTGCATGATTTAACAGAATCATTTGCTATACTAGAGTATAAGTTAATAGATTATCAGTAAATAATACATTATTTTTCAAATAAATACAAATTACATGAAATATTTTAGATACCCCTGGAGGCGAAGAAAATTCTGAAAACGAAGCAGGTGAGTGTAACATTTATATTTAAAGTATTGATTTTGCTTTTCTTGAAATTGATATTAATATTAAAAGAATCATAAGAGGGCGACAACGTACTGAATAAGAAAGTTCTGTGAAGATCGATTTTAGGTAAAATTTGTAGTAAGCCGTCGCGCCAATAATCACACGCCACTAGTCACATCTACTGGTGTATTTTTATTTACGATGTGCGTTGTAAATAGGCTTTCAGAAACGAAGCTTGTAAATTGTATGGTTCATCCAGGGTGACTGGATTTTGATCCCCCAAAAGACATATTCCCTTTTTTTCTGTCCCATAAACTTTCTACATGATCATATCAATTATTGGTATTGTATGCTTTCTTGTACTGTTTCGCATTTGTTTAAACTTTTGGCGTAACCTTACGTCTTCTCACAAAATACGAAGTATCTTATACATATATAAGTACATATGAAAACGCGAGATACAAGATTTGGTTAGTTAGAGCCATATTATGTTTATTTCCTAAGCACATAGTATATTGCAGTTAGCAGACAAAGGCTTGTTTTCACCTGCTTTCGTCGGTGTGGATTACTGGCACGACGAGGATGTAAATTTCTGCATTGCTGTTGGTATCGGAAAAGAAAATGAAAATCCTGGAGGAAAGGAAACAGAAAAACTTCAGAAAAGAATAATAAATGATCGAGTGGATGTGTCTAAATTAACAGATGGATAGCTTGTGGTGTCACCAGATATTTTATAAGGACTTTGGAAAATGAAGCTCAACTGAAATTTGAAATGCGTTTGTCCCTAAAGACTAAATCAAAAGAGCGGAATATTCAACCTTCTTAGAGTGAAGCGGAATTTTCAATAGAAAAAATTGCTTTCAACGAAACTCTCTTATTTTGGATATAAACTGTGCTCTTTCTAGTAGGAACTCCGACGGTTTAGGATGCAATTTATTCTTCGAATTTGCAAGAGAAATTTTACATTTTTCTAGAGTGATTCACAAAGTATCATGCCTACTAGTAACGATTGTTCACTACTATTTGTTACTGCAAAGGTTACCGGAAGACGAATCTATATTGTGGAATTTATCGTGTTGCGTTTAATTAAAAATAACAACAGCTAAAACATTTCTCAGTGACAAAAATATACACCACAAGACGTCAAGAGTAAAGAATGTACAAGAAATCTTTGAATGTTGTTCTCAAGTGCCTGATAAGAGCAAAGAACGAATTTGAATAGCGTATTCTTGAAGTTGCATGATTGGCTGAGAGGTTTGATCGTTGAATAGCTGGCCGGAAGGTACCGGGTTCAAATCTCTCCTAGATTAAGCTTTTTGTACTTTATTTCCACTCATGTACATTACATGAGTGGAAATAGAGTACATGCTCCTTTTTTGCGTCTGTTTCCATTTTCAACATTGTATTGCGTCGTTTTCGTGCTGAGAAAATGAAACTTTATCTGAATTAGATGGACGTTTACCTAAGCAATATCATGTTTACGTTCTCATCGAAATGAACTACCATAGATCCCATTCTTTTTTTGCGGATTTCTAAAAATCTTTTCACGGATGAAAATTCACTCTAATAGACTAGTCCCTCTTTCCGCTCTCAAAAGATGAGGTATTCCGCTCAAATCAAGCTGAAATCAGTTTTATGAATTTAGTATATATCTACTACCCTTGAGACGATGGTCTACAGTGCAAAGTTGGTACATATAGTGCAAAAATACACTATGAAAATTTTACCCTCACTGGGCTAAAAGTAGCAACAAAATTGAAATCACTGAATACAGATCTGAAGTCTGTTTCTATTTGCTTTCTTATAGGTACTTGTGTACCGTACAGATTGACTGCAAACAGTTCAAAATCACTACAGGGAAGCTTGTAATCGTACCAGATTAAAAAAAAAAACACACAAATAAATAAAGGTCTCTGAACTCATATCTAAAGTTTGATTTTCTTCAAATCTTCTCTTGTAGATTCTGTAGCCTGCTTTGTGGGCAGATAAATTGAATATTTGAATACCAAAACATGCCATTCCACTGGGGTATTTTTTCAGGAGGAATAAAAACAGTTCAACGACTTCGTATTTTATCCTATTCTACTGACATTTTCATATATTAAAAAGGGTTTCTGTGGTGGGATTAGGAAGTAATATTTATTCAAGTGGATAGTCCTTGGAACATAGATAGTGACGAACAAAAAATACACATACGAAAAAGTGGACTTGGGATGTTTTCAATTCTGGTCTTCAATCATAACTAAAGGACCACGAGATCCTTTATTAATATTAAGGAATATTAATATTAAATATTAATATATAGTACAGTAATTACGATTCACTCGGAACAGGAAATCATAGGGACAGTTATGTCAGCTCAGAGAGCATAGTATAGAAAGTGAATTCTAACCTGATCACTAAAGACCTTTGCTCGCCTGCCACTAGACAACTAGTCCGCGTGCGCACGCCCAATTGGTATTAAAAGTGTTGCGAATGCGAAAAGTAGCTAAATGAAACCTTTATTATTAGGTAGTAACAAAAATTAAAGTTCTCTGAAACAAAGGGAGAGAGAAAAAAAAACAAAGTTACTATGACTGGTATGGAACTCCATCCTCCCAGACAGCGAGCCAACTTTCTATTGCCTACACTAAACAGGTAGCTGTTAGCAAGAATTTCGAAAGCTTCTTCATCGTTCATCGCGCGCTTATACACACGGCTCACAGATATAAATGTGGTTTAGTGATACTACTTCCCGTATGTTTTTGCCAATTTCCAAAATTCATAATTAGGTTTATCTAATGTAAGCAATTTAGCTTCCCAGTTCTGAATTTGAATTCTTCTAAGACGATGCTTGATTTTTGTGTTGAATTTATTCCATAGAGCTTTCCAACTGTGATCTCTAGTTGTTTGCCATTTCTTACGTGCCCAGCGCTTCATGGAAATTAATAGTTGAGTACGGAGTTGCTGTGGTGAATGAGTAAGTTGCTGTTTATTGGTAGTAGATGTAATAGTAGTTGCTATTTTCAATGCAGATTGTATGTTGGCTGTGATTAGTGGAACAGCATAGTCTATTTCTTGAAGGTTGTTGAGTGGAAGTCTGGTGTCAGTGGTATCAGAGATTATCTGTTTGAATTGATCCCAATTAATAGAATACACAGGCGGTAGTGTGGTTGGCATTGGTAAGTTCTGCTGATGTACATCCAGGCGAACAGGGATGTGGTCAGAAGCTAGTGCATGGATAGTAAATGGACCATCAGTAGTATGAATGCCCCTAATTAAAGCAATGTCCAGGAGATCCGGTCGTCCGCCGTTTTTAGGGAAGCAAGTGGGATCAGGAGTGGCTATTGGTGTGACATCAAGAGCATTCAAATTACGAAAGAGTACCTTACCAGCCGGATTCGAGATTCTGGAATTCCAGAATGGATGTTTAGAGTTCAAGTCTCCCGCAATGATAATTCTATTTCCCAGTCTAGAAAGTTGTCTCAAGTCCTCAATGTCAAGTGGTGTTGCTGGCTTCTTATAAACAGAGATAAAGTAGATGGGATTTTTAGAGCATTCAAGTTTAGCACCAGTAGCTTCAATAGAGTGAAGATTTGGTAGGGTAATCTGCTGTAGTGGTAAATGAGCTTTTGATAAGATGGCAGTGCCTCCTTTGGGTTCAAGTCGGTCGGTTCGAATAATATTGTAATTTCTAATTTTGAATTTATCTGTAGGATGTAGATGACTTTCTTGCAAGAGTAAGATGTCGATGTTTAATTAACCTTCCAACAGCACATACAAACTGTAGCCAAAAAAGCCACCAGCAGATTACTTGCAATTTATCCACTACTACGCAGTCAAGTTTTCTCCATAGAGACCAGGCTTCACATCTACTACATGCTCATCCGATCGCTTCTAACATATGCTGCACCAGCTTGGAAACATGCAGCCCCATCTCATCTCATCCTACTTCAACGAGTACAAAATAGAGCAGCTCGCATAATCACGGGACACTCTAGAGACACACGCATCACGCAGCTACATGAAGATTTATCACTACAATATTTATCTGACTTCATTGAGCATATTTCCATTTCCTTCTGGAACAGAATTCGCACATCTCCACACGACTCACTACATAATATTGGTACTGCCATTCCCATTCGGCAAACCTATCGTATGCCACACCCCTGATTGTAACATCAACTACTGACATTTTCTTGGATGAATAACATCACGCCAACCTTATGAAGACTTGTGTCCTTCACTAGAATCCTCCACCTCTTCTTACAAATCAGATAATATCCCTCCATCACTCTCATACCATATTAATAGGGCTGCGACAGTTGCGTCCTATTTAGCATCCACATCTTCATCTCACGTCATTACTCGCATTGCATATAGAAGGCATGGACTTCGGTCCGAAACTTCATATCATACACCTGTCAGATAACGGAAACGGAAACTTCCCGTATAATTTGCTGAACCAAGCCTCTCCTCAAAATTGCACTTACAGAAACCGAAGTAAAAGCAGTATGTACCAACGGTTGGTCCATGAGGAGAAAGTAATACGTGGAGATTCAATAGCTACTGTAAACACATTGAATATTCACACAGCGTAATATAATTTGCAGAAATCTACGTAGATCCGAAATATAGTCGTAGAATTAATTATAATATGAAGGGCATGCGTGAAACAATGCTAACGCTCATCTCTTTTTTAAAAAATGAGTCGAGTACAGAAATACTATGGCAACAATCATGTGAGCTGAACTGTAGAAAGAATTCAAGCTAAACACAACAGATGGCAGCATATTGGTAATTTGTTTATGGGAAGCCATATATGCCTGCAAGACGGAATAAATGTTTCCTACATGAGGTCTCACTCCATGCTCAATATGGGTTATCATTGTTTCCCACATGCCCTTTTATATATTAAATGAATTTTCTATTATAATTTATTTCAAAATGAATGTCTATTTGCTAATAGTCAGGTCAAAATTGAAGACACACTAACATCAGAAATATCAAATGAATTTTAGAACGATACAATATAGTCACCAGATGATGATGTAAATGCACGTTATAGCAACGTTATATTGTTATAATAGCATAAGTTATATTGTTATAAGTCTACCTTATACGTAGAAGGTAGACTTAGATTAATATAAAGTATTAGCTTTTAGTTTCATTCTAAGGATAAAATGCGCTTAATTCGAACATAAGTCATTTCAAGTTTCTCGTTTTTGTTCAGACGTTTTACACGGCAGTACAACTTTCAGTTATTTTCATATTCATTGATTTGTAAGTTAATGTTCTACTTTAATTTTGCAGGGATGGAAATATGTTATCATTTAAGAAAAGAAACATTCCATTCTAACAGATATTAAGAACATACAAGAAAACGATCCTGTTGGCACTATAATTTGTTTTTAAGATTGGTTCTTTAATCAACTATCGTGAAGATTTATGTTTCTATAGCATTGAAATACCCATCTTCTTTCATATCATGTATCTATGGAATGTGTAAAGATTGACTATCGAACTCCGTTACTGAGTAAATTTGGATGTACCTTCTTCAAATGATATGTTAAATTGAATTGATTTAGTACATAAAACCTGAAAGTTTCGATTTACAGAACAAAAGTCTATATGTACCTATACATCATAACTTTACTTTAACCTATACATCATCAAATATTATTTTTTTGCTTTAACCTACAAGTTTACAAATATAACAGTTATGAATCTAGTAATTAGCATATTACTGTATACATACATATTTTTTTATTTTTTTTCCATTGCTTCAGCCATGGAAGGAGAGAGCCAAAGTAAGTTATTACACAACATATTGAAACTAACTGTTAAATAATTCACTTCCACTACATCTTCCAATATATCATAAATATCGTGTTGTATATTGTATAACACGATATTTATTATGGAATTATTTTGACACTCAACTTGCTAACACGCCATTGAGTGGAATCCATTCGCATTAATATTTATATAATAATCTATACATAAATTAGGAAATAATACAAAACATTCAAAGCTGTTTAAGGAATTTGCAAAAAAATACTCACACGAACTTTTATAGTTTCTGTGTGGAAGACAAATGCTTACAATTGTACAAGATGCTAACATTATATCCACGAATATAATATTAATTGAAGTGAGTGAAGCGACAACATATTGAAGATCTTAATGTTCCAACTTTGACTTTTATATTGAATAATCGAAGATGTACGAATAGAGTTATCCATTAAACACAGTGGTTGGGAGACCACTTTATCTAAACTGTTGGTCCCGTCCTTAGAAGTTGACCACTTCACTGAGGACATTAATAACAAGTCATTCATTGAGTGAATATCGAAATGTTTCCATAGAGAAACTAACTTTGGTTAGCTCAAAATTTATATTTACGTTGTAGACCATACAGAGTTTAATAATTAAAATACTAACATGCCGTTATTAATCCAAGAATAATGTTATACTGCTAGTAAACAATGCATATTAATTTATTTTTCAACTGATAGTTATATAAATTCAGACACCACGTAAAATGAATTTATAACATTTATTTAGTTTAAGAATATATTTATTTTAGATTGAAGTAAGATTTTATATGATGACTACTTTGATGAAAGGATTAAAAATAATGGAGAAAGAATGGTTTCATATAAAGTTCGGGGAACACTGTTTTATTTTAACCCTGCCACACAACTTATGCAATAACTATATTTTGGGCTAAAACACTCCTTTCGTTGTTCCTTATATAAAATGGAAACGTCAGAATTTCATAGCAAACTCAGACGATTGGAAGATATTTGTTCACACCGTACAAATTGCATTGTAGATTTGAATATGTAATCTAAAACTAATTAGGATACGACATATTAGAAATGTATTATTACACTATAGGAATATCTAGCCAACATCAATCAATAATATAGGCAGACTAGTGACCTAATATTTTGAGTATGAATCCTGATATAATTTGAATTTTTCACGGTCAATTGGTATAGCGTTGGCTTCGAATTTGGAAAGTCGTGGGTTCGCGTTCAGGAATCACCTCTCTTAGATAAGGTTTTTACACATGTATTTTCACACGTAATATCCAATTCTTCTTCTCGTAGATCGAATAATAATAAGAATATAATATAAGAACAGCTTTCGAAATCCCTATAACGTCGAACAAACTTTACTTCAATTTCAGACTGCTTTGTTTTTAGCACACGAAGGAACAAAATATCTCGAAACAGCTTACGCCTTTTATCAAAAATCTAATTTACTGCCAACCACCTGGCTTAGCTTCCTTTGGACATGTTAACTCATTCGAGGCAAAAGCAAACCCTAATTCTGTAGTACTACTCGAACAATTCATTCCCGTTCTATTTCTTGTCCTGCTCTCTCCCCCCGCATCTATCTCTCTCTCTCTCTCGTGTGGTTCGCTTCCTTCCCCTCCTTTCCCGACTACATCGCCAATTGTATAGGTTAGGGTGGATAAAAAGTACAAAACTTGGATATAGATTTCCTTCCGGTCTGCTCCAACAGCAAAAACATAAAACTACCGAAACAGCAACACATCGAAAAATAAAACTCTTATTTTCCTCAAAAATATGTTTTTAAAAAAATTCGTATCAGTGAGTAAATAGCATGAATCGTATGTATATAAAAGATTTGACTGTATTTAACGATTAGCTTACAAAAGTACTATTACCAAATAAAAATTAATAGTAATTCAGTACAGTTGGTTTTAAGAGTCCTCCTCGCTCCCGTCCCCCAGCTTCTTTAACATTTTCCTATATACTTAAAAAACTAAGAACACCATCAAACATGTAAGCACATATCGCATTAGACCTTACAAATTACTAGGAAATACAATGAACAGCGATCATGCCACCTTTTCGATTGATGAGTACTGAGGCTTCAATTAAATAATGACTTCATAATTTTTGAAAACGTATAACTCACCAATGGACCAATCTCGAGATCGCTGCCCTTTGTATTTCATAGTAATTTGTAAGTTCTAGTGCTCAATGCTCTTACATTTTTGATAGTTGTCTTAGTTTTGGAAATATTATTTAAAAAAAAAACGTTAAAACGTTCGCGAGGAGTGCTCTTAAGTTATTACATCGATATTCAATATAATATTACATAACATTTGCTTCTTTTGCACTTTGGAAAGCTACTGGTGCAGGCAATAATGATATTGTTTCTGTTTAAAGAGTATTAGGTTAAGATTAATAATACTGTAAGCATTTTTAACCTCGACTTATTAAAAATGTATTATTCCACATCATATTTAACATCAAACTATTAATTCCGACCACAGCATAACAAATCCAGAGCAAAGCGTCTGACAGTCTTGTTTACTTGTAAAAGTGCCGTCATTTGTCCCAGTGAACTACAAACGGTGTGTCCTTCCCAGAAGTTATCCGAAATCAGCGGTCTTAAATACAGATCTTGAGAGATACTTTGCTTTGACGTTTACTTGTACTTGCTAAAAGCATTTCAACGCAAGATACACGTGTATATACAAAATCTTTGAGTGGATTACACGTAATCCACAAAAATACAATTGGCTTTCTCTTGCTATAAAAATTATTTTATTAGCTGAATATTGTGTATATCCATATACTTTGGATATGAAAAACAACAGATATTAACAGAAATTTTGATACAAGTATTTTCCCACATGACAGGACAATTGGTCATCGCCCATCAACTATTGGATATAATTCCTAAAGCGGAGAGAGGTGTGACCGCAAAAGGTGAAATAATTTTTGAAACAGAATATAGAAATCCATAATAAGTGTTCCTTGCATGTATTACTTGTATATAAAGGCGGAAAAGAAAATCCTGAAATTTAGAACCATGAAATTTTAAGCCTGAAAATAGCAGTAATCGGCCTTAGAAAACGTCCTGCTCAATTAATTGAAGGAATTTATGCAAACCACTTCTCTTCTCGACAGACACAAATAGTCATTTAAGCTCTGTAAAATATTTTAGGTTTTATTTAACAAATTTGCAATGTATCATTATATATTTTAAAGTCATGTTATGATGCGGCATAAGTCGAATATACGCTTTACCCTTGGTTTACCTAAATTATAGAAAAGTTGCAATCGCCACAGGACGACATAAATGACCTAGGTCCGCTGATAAAGAAAATAACATTAAACTAAGATATCTGTCATAAGTATGACTAAAGAAAACACAGCTTTGTGACAAGGTTAATATTATTTAATAACTAAAAGAAATTAAAACGTAAGAGTTTCGGAAGTATACCACTTTCTTCTTGAGACTGCAATGTACAACTGAACATAGAAAAGTTACTTAAGCAGTAAAGAAACGAGATCGTCTTTTACTTTCCAGGCACGAGTACTAATTAAAAGTTCAATTTGGTTCCCCTAGCGCTTGATGTTTAGTGCAGACGTGAAAAGTATGTTTCCCAGTCTCAAGAGAGATGAAATTCTGAGAGTGGTGAACAGCGTGATGAAAGACAGGGAAATTAAGAACTGGGGCAAGGATAGAATGGAGAAGACGTTAAGGTTACTGTGGAACAATAGTTTCTGCAAGATAAAAGACAGGATAGTGTAAATGAAGGATGGTCTGAGCATTGGTTTGTGTATAAGTCCTGTAATAGCAGATTCAGTAATGAACGAATAGGAGAAAGCAGTGATAACAAAATTTAATGGTACGTTACAGGTGTTTTCTAGGTACGGTTGTTATGGAATGTGGACAGGCACTAGAAGATAATTAGAGAACTTTATTAGAGAGATGGATGATGAGTAAAAGGGAATTATATTGCAGAAAGAAATGGAAGAATATAGTGTTTTGAATTTCATAGATATTAAAATAACGAGAACGGGGGAAGTCAAGTTTGTAACGCCGTGGTTCCAGAAGGACTGTGCAGCGGGCGTATACTGCCATATGAGAAGTGACGTAGACGAGGGAACAAAACAGATTAGGAATATGGAAGAAAAGATTTGGTATGATAGATATGAAAGAGTGTCAAAAGGAGAAAGACATTGAAATGCTATGGGAACAGCTGAAAAAAAAAATGGTTATGGTGACGAGAACAGAAAGAGGAGTATGATGAAAAGGAAAGATAACAAGAGAGAGGAAGATAAGGAGGAAGACAAGAAGAAAGTATGGCACGGCATTGAAAGCGCAGGGGTGATCACAGAGATCAGGAGAATTCTAAAGAGAGAAGGGATTAAGATATACTGGAAGGGCAGCATGAAGATATTAGATATCTTTAGGAGAAAAAATGGGATCGGCAGTGGACTCGCGAACAAGGGGGGTTATATATGAAGTGCCGTGTGGTACGTGTGATATGATGTATGTGGAGGAAACCAAGAACATACTGTAAGAAAGTTTAAAGCAACATAAGGATGATGTCAGATTAAGGAGCGACACTGATGCTATTTTCAAGCCCGTCAGTGAAAGATATCTTGAAGTTAACTGGGAAGGAGCAACAGAAGTAGAATATGAAAATACACATTTAGTTAAATAGTGGTAAGAAGAGAACATGATAACAGAGGTGGGCGATAAGGCTGTGAACTTGAACAGTTGATACAGTATTAATGAAGAGTGATAAGACAGTTTGAAAAAAGGAAGAAAGAAAGAGTAAAGAAGAGAGACCCGGCAATTGTTATAGTAGATTCTTTGAGAGTTTTAGTTTTTATTTATTTAATTATTTTATTTATATTTATAACTTTTATTCATTTATTTTGGTTTAATTGTTATTTTAGTTTATTTATATTTTCTGATTTTTTATTTCTTGAATTTGTGAGAAGGTTACAAAATTCGTAAATATTTTTTAAGTTCTTTTGTTTAAGCTGGTATAGCGAAGAACTTTTTTCGTAAGAAGGAATTTCCAGTTTTTCTCAGATAAAAGTAGTTTTTGTCTCGTCGCTCATCAAATTTGATAGGTGAATTGCAGGTGCGCTCGCCCTTAGGATTGGTAGAAAGTGAAGGACACTCTCCTTTTTTATTGCTTAAGTAATTTTTCTATGTTCAGTTGCATGGTGCAGTCTCAAGAAGGAAGTGGTATACTCCCGAAACTGTTACTTTTTTTTATATTTCTGATATTAAATAACATCAACTTTATCAGAAAGCTGTGCTTTTCTTTATTCAAGATGGTTATAAGGTCATAGGGTTGTAATATCTGAGTAGGACGTTTTATATTATTTTCTAAAAATTCAATATTTCTTTCCGACTCTGCGTTATAAGTATTACGTTTTTCTAGTAATTTAATATTCACTTCCTTTAGTACTTAAACACATCTCGTATATTGTCTATTTCTTGTTCTAAAATGCATTAATCGTTCCTGGTTGGCACATTACCCATGAGCTGTAAACGTCACTATGTAGTATAACATTTGAAAAACCATCAACTAAGTTGCTCGTATTAATGTAATCCTTTTCGAGAGTTAAGTAAAACGTCCAGAAAGAAAAGAATATATGTTTTGTTCAGTATTGATTCAACCTTTTTCAACAGAACGTGGAAAACCTTTTACATTAAGAAATAATTTCCATATGATAACATTGGGAATCGATCATAATGGTAAATGACATTTCAAAGAAAATATTAAAATAAAAATAATTTCGGTACACGTTCATAACAAAAGCACACCAAACAGTAAACACGAACATTACTATATAAAGAAAGACACGAATTAAAACAAGTCAATAGAATTTATTTATTAAGATTGCTCGAATAGATTTAAAGAATTATCACTTATCCGTATAATAATGTAGAATTATCTATAATTGGTGTAGTGATAATAGCCATTATGTATAAGATAAAACGTATAAATATTTAGTATTGCTATTATTTTATTACATTAAATATAGTATAACTTGCGATTACTAGTTTCAATTGCTACATTTTCAAATACTAATCTTTGACCGGTGAACGTAATAAATCCGCAATATACTGTGTAAATCCGTGTCATATCATTCTAAGCCTGATAAATAACTAAAACAATAGGCAATTTATTACACTGCAAAGTTTACGTGCTTTGTGGTATTTCAATAAAAATATCTACAAAGGACTAGGAATTTGTAATGTTAAAATATTTCCATCTATTAACGGAAAGAACACTAAAACATTTACGATTTTTCGAACACTTTCCGAGAACCTCAACCTTTCCAACGATACCTTCTCGAAATACCCAGATTTGCTGAGGGTATTTCGAATTACATTTAGTGCGACGTAAGTTGCTACGAAAACTGCTACTGCTACCTACCACTGTTACTAGTACTATAGTGCTTATAGTGCTGCTAGTTTGATAATGATGATAAGCATGATTAGGATAACTGAGTCAATCTACATAAAGAGAGCCCTTATGAAAATATTCCCTTTGAATTCAGCATTAATTTCTTTTTCTGTCTTAACTTAATATGAAGTGATATATCAATGAAATAGCTCCGTATAAATAAGGTTAATGGTACAACTGAATGAATTCCCATGCATGGCATTTGTCTGAAAGCAAGAACAAAAGTTCTCAGCGTTGAGTTTTTCAAATAAAATTTATGTATGTAAATACGCTTTATACGTACATTGTACGTCCTAGTTATTGTTATTGAGTAGAATAGAGTGCATTAGGAATATAGATAATCGTGTAAAAAGTCTCTACATATGATGGTGAAAGGATACCAATAGTAGCATAACACATGTCCCCTGCACAGAAATAATAAAGGAATTCACAATACTATTATAGTACAAGCTGCTTCATAGAGACAACAATTGACCAGTACATTTAAATAACTGTTCTAAAGAATACAACTTCATAAAATGTTTTATAACAACATACAGAGTCTATTGTTTGAACGACTTCGTCTGCTGTCATTATAGTTTCGGGTCTAAACAAATTCAGACTAAAATTGCTGAAAATCAAAATGTTTGGACAACGCTTACATTTACATTCGTTGCAATATATATATTTAATATTTTAAATCAGAACAGACGTATGCAAATATTACGAGCAACGTTGGGCAGAAATGAGTAGCGTCTTTCTTGTTACACGTTGTTACAGACCACTTGTAAATTTTAAAACTCATGTTGAGGACTGCCATCTCTACTATTCAACTACTAATGCGCAAGAGAACCCAACGCATGTATTACAAATAACAAATCATATCAAAGAAAGAATTAGTTTAGTTTACGAGCCAAACAATCAAAAATGTAAAAAGCATGGTAAAATCAACGTAAAAAGAATATAAATACCACTTGTTTCTGCCACGGTGTTTACATATTTAATTGAAATTAAGGTATTTAATCAACGCTAGCTGAGACCTATTGGATGATTATAACAAAATTAGTAAAATAAAGAACATAATACGAAATGGGAAAATCTCGAGACAACCCACTTTCTAGTTTCTTCTAAACTGAAAAGACAACAGGATACGAGTTTGGACTGATACTGGAACCCCCACTCAAGGGTTTAGGGCTACGCTACTGAAGAACCGCGGCTCTACGATGCTATACGTAAATGTTAGGTAAACTATTCAGGAGGTAACAAAACATGCACTTCTATTACGTGAAACATAGATTCAACTTTCAGTTAACTCAGAATTATTCGATATATTTGCGATAAATCAGTATCTCCTAAAATAGTACACTCAGATATAGATAAGATGGATGATTGTTGCATTTTTCTATATCTAATAACGAGTACAATATGGTTTTACCGAAATTATGTTCAATACATTTAATTTGACTTCTCATCTTTTGTATATACTATGTACTATGTGTTCAGTTAGTTGGTCACAAAGTTGATGAGTGTTTGGCATTGACAAATTTCACAACTTTAACGTATAATAATTCCCTCTCAGGAACCTCATTCGATACGACGACCTTCAAAGGATGTACATAGTGTCAACAATCAACGATCGTTAGAATTATTCCGCTATGAGCAAACATAAAATAAATAATTCAATAATTCTAATAAGTATAAGTACTTTGTCTTGAGTCAAAGTTGTCTAGAAGTCTTTAAAATTATTTCAAATTCAAAAATTCTAATAGGTATATCCACAGTGTATGACTGATACTATAATAGTTTGTTTTCCATTTGTTACAGAACCAAAGAAAAAGCGTAAAAAGAAAGGGAAGAAGAAAAGTAAGTATTCGACAAGACTTGGTAGTGAAAGTATGCCAACTAGTATGCTAAAAGGAAGTAAGTACTTGAAGCTTCACGTGTACGTTTTTAATCGAATTTCTACTTCATGTGTATCTTGTGGTATCACACTGTATCGTTATAGTATTGTATGAATTTGTTCGTTATTACTTTAATTCCTAAGTATATATGTTTGAATCTTATTAAAATTGAACAAACTTATTTCGTTCTTAATCCGTGAGCATACACGCAGAGTCACCATGAACCACAAAGTTATCATTTTATTATACATATATTAATCACATTTTATGTGGTACATGACTAAATTACCCTTCCCCAATTCACCGTTGTTTCTTGTTTTAAGCAGTACCTTAAGTTGCTGTCCGAGAGATTCTGTGGCATTATGGTGACCGCATGCACCTTTTAGTATTAAATGAAATGATTACACAATTATAACCTGGATATGAAGTGCGATTAGATTGAATTTATATGGTACTTTCATAATATATACAGTATAAAGAAAATATGGCTTTGTCTTGAGGGTTACAAATATCATACTTCAAATGACAGTTTGTTATGTGTTCACTGGTAATTATCTGAACAATGTGTAGTGATACAATCATACAACTTCCTCCAAATAAAAGCTATTGAAACTGAAATTAGAACTTCAGTATCTCAAACACCCACACAATTTTTAGTCCATCTGTCCTTCTTTGAAAAGTTGCCAATATAGATAAGTAACAGATCAATTACTTCCTTCTCAACATATCCTTGCAACAAAGTCCGAGGAGTTGCCTTCCAAACAAAAACTATTTCATTTTCTCTAAATTTGAAAACTAGTTAAAGTGTTTGTTTTGAAACACACAGTAAGTATATAGCAATTAGCAGGTATCACAAAAAAGAGCATTAAACCTAAAATATTTACTTTTCGAAGAATATAAATTATATTACAAAGTACAATATTTTATTTAAAAAAAAATGTTCACCGTCATTAGACACGATTTCCTCAAAAGCACAGTTTCAAACGAATTAACTTTTCAATATCCTTGAGACAGTTACGTGTGATGAAAGTTTAGCAAGTTTTAATATCGACCAGTAATTGTTTTAGATTTTGTGACCAAGTGCATCCCGTAATATTTTGTAATTTTCTTCGCCTATTTTTCGACGTCATATTCCTAAAACACTTTGAATTAAACCGAAATTTTTGTATAATTATTGTCCGTATATGTTCTAAAAGGTAACTATGTTTTATAATCGTGCACTATGAGCTAATCTTAAAATTAACTATATTTGAGTTTCGATTGTAGGTTTTCTTTCTGGTTTGTACATTACTAATATGCATATCAACATCTACATTCATTGTGGTCAACTTACAAAAGCAATCATGTGATAGCTCAAATATTAAAAATATACTCTTGTAACAGAAGTTTCTAATACAGAGTGTCCAACAATTATATTCAGAAATTAAATATTAAAAAACTCAAAATGTATGTTAGAGAGTTTTATGCAGTTTTTCATTTTTACAAATAATGCAAAAATCATATTTTGTTTTTGTCGGAAATAAACCTCTAGTTTCGTTTTGATAGGACTCCATTGGAAAGCTGGTAGTATCCTCTCACTATCTTCTTCACTGGTGCTAGGTGAACCTGCCCCTTTCCTATGACCACTACCAGTCTCCATGAATGGGCTCTGCCAAACAGTACTGGAAGGAGGTTGCATCCTATACGTAGTGAGAAAGTTGCGCTGTACCTATATGTTTGACTTAGCCTGTATAAACCACGACACATTGAAATTATCTGTGGAGTCTACATTTCCTCTCGTTACTAGTTCACCTGCAAAGGAAATTAAAAGTTTCTGACTCATTCACAAAAAACTAAATGCAAATATCTAACTTACATTTTTAGTTATTGAATATTTAGTTAAAAGATAATTCTTGGACACCTTTTATGATGCTGAATCACTGTTTTGCTTGTTAATTTTAATATGTAAAGTATTTATTTCATTGTGTAGAGTGTATAGTACGGTAATTCATCTGTTTGTACCGAGGCAGCTCTTTCGAACCTGTAAGGATGGCCAGTGTCAATCAGACTTGAACCCGTACCACTTCTCAACTAATTTTGTTTATTCAAAGTGATTAAGTGTAACCACTGCAGCCTGTTAAAATGGGAAGCAAAACCATTATTGTGCAGGTTCTTACAAAAATGATTTATTTGAAGTTAATCATGAATACATTATGCATGTAGAATCAAAACTCTACATTTAGGGCTGCCAGCTGTCCCACATTGACCGGGCGGGAGTAACCAAGAATATCGTTTCCTGTGCAAGCCAAATTAAACCATCTCTAGGACATAAGGAATTCCGGATTTTAATTTGGCTATTAAATGTAAATTTAATTTCTTAAATAAAATTTAGTGCCTTTGTCAATGCCTGTCACGCTATAACGTTAATTTACAATTCTGGTGTTACATCGTGCGTGTATAGGGATTCCAACAATTTTCCTCTGTGGACTATACGAGGGGCATTGATAAATTGAGCCTACCTAGGAAGGAATTGCATGGTTTAAAATAAAATTTCGTCAGCATGAAGCTCAATCCTTCTGAGGAAGGTCCACACACTTTAATGCTGATCGCTAGTGTCACATAGCGGTGGCGTCACAAAATGTAAGTCGAGGTGGCTTCGTTCACGAGTAAGGAACGTGTTGGTGGATGCGATGTGATCCGTTAACTGTTTTGCACGGATATGTCACCAACATGTTCCTCACTCGTGAACGATGCAATCTCGAATGACGTTTTGTGACGCTACCACTACGCGGTAAATTTAAAAAACGAAAGAATGACAATTATACTGCATTTTTTAAAACTCCACCGAGAAACTTTTAGGAATGATAGTAGACATATAAGTAAAGAAAACAGTTCAATTTCATCAGATGGAGATTTAGCAGAGTCTCGGAGATACAGGCTACCGAAAGCGCAAGAAAATAAACTTTAGGCCCTATTTCTATCACCACAAACAGTAAAGCTGATAAAATATGCAAAACTGCACATCAAAAAATTATGTGATGGGCGCGCAAGGGATTTCCGAAAGGAAGTAGGAGAATTCAAGATATTGCCTGAAGTAAAGATAGATCTAAATGAGAACGGACGAGAAGATTTCTACCAGGAATCAATAACACGTTCGCAGTAAGCCGATATCTCAAGCAGATTCCATATTCCGAACTATTTTGTTTAAAAATAAGACGCGGTGGTTTAATAATCAGAGTTAAGGATTGGATACTTTCATCCAGCATTTGTTATCAAGGAGAGTATACAACATTGCCCGGTTGGATGCCGGTGATAGCAAACGTCGTCTTTACTCGCACGAAAAGTCGTTCAACCTCGGAGTATTCGAGAGGGTAGATCGATCGCTTTCTGTCTGGGTAGTGACGATTTCAAATCCCGCCGGGATGAATTGAACGATGTGGTTCGAAGCCCACCTTACAAAAAACTTTAGATCAGGTTCTTAGAAGCTCACCAGATCGTTTAGGACGTTAATAACTTTTTATTCATGGGAACTCGTTTAATTTATGCTAATTGTGACCTACATTTCTTCAGAAAAAATACATGGAACCAAGCACTTTCTTTCGAGGAATCGTACGATTTCAGAATAAGCAATTTTAAAATAGAGCAGGTTTAAAGGACGGTACCATATCGCATCATCTCTGTTGTTCAAAGTTTTAAAATATTATTTCTAAAGGTCATTTTGTCATGCTTTTGGCCGCCTTTTGCTCCAAAACGTGCTGAATTTCTACCCCATTCACTGAGACTTTATGTTGCACTATAATATCTTTCAGTTTATCGGTGCTTTTGGCGTGTATGTAAATTAATTTACTTCGAAGAAATGAACATATTTGTCATTCTTCTAAAATAGGTGTTTTACTATATACGATATTAAACAAACTGAGAATAATTTCCTTTATGTAATAACTTAAACTTACATAAATATTTAATTGCATCAGTTTTTAACATTACGTTCTTATGTCACAAATATCCTAATACACACTTTTAGAACTCTGACCTCCAACTCCCTAAATTTCTTTATTTTTCATTGTGTCCCGGATTCAATACTGACTCAGTGGCCAATCCTAAGCGCAATATAAAAAAATAATAATGGTTAATTTTACAGAAACACCGGAAGACTTTGGATTGGGCACTGGAGGCTCTGAAGGTAAGTTGTATTTTAGAATATGTTTAAACACTTTGCGTATAAAAAATAATCTCTCATCGGATATTAAATTGTTTCAACGATAAACAAATATTGAATAAGTTATGTGGATCTTATTTTCGAAACGGCACATGTTCAGTGGGGTACTTCTTTAGTAGGTGTAGAAATAAATTTATCTGGAAGGGCGAGAACTATAATTGTGCGAATTATTTAATATTGTAAAAAGCGGCACTGTCTACTTACAACAGTAGATTATTCGCACAATTATAGTGCCTCAACTCGCAGAGAAATACACCTTTTATGCATAATGAAAACTTTGTCACACTGAAGATGCGCCCTTTTGAAAATAAGCTCCCTATCAATTACGGGGATATGTAGCATATTTCAAATCAAGGGAATAGGAATAGGAAAAAGAATATCCTTTTCTTCTTGATATTAGGTTACATTAATTCTGAGGGTTAGTGTACAGCAACGGTCTTTAACGATAGGTGGCATAACTACATTCTTATGTCTCTAATGCATTTTTTGGTTAAAATAAATTGCAATGTTGCTCTTACAAATTCAAGTCTTGAGAGTTCAAAGTTTCAGAGAAAAAGGAATAGTTTCATAACTATTTTAAGAGTTCTATTCGCTGCGATTATTTATTTTATTTTTGTTCACCGCAGAAATCGCTCGATTGTTGTAGTGAATACTCACATCCTATAACAGTGAAACCCTTTCAACAATGAACAGAATACGAAATAGAACATCAACAAGATAGGTTTAGTTAGAGTTCCAGAAACTTCCTCTAGCAATTCGTACAGTGATGTTGCTAATTGGAAATTTCCGTCATACGATGTTAGTGCTGTACCAACGCAAAAGCACTAGAGAAGAAAGCGATCAGCCCGCAGACTATCCGTACCCTGCCCACTCATCTAACCTGACCCCACCTGATGTATATTGGAGGGTCGTGTCTACCTTAATCCAATGTTTCGTAATATTGAACAACTCAAATTGAGTATAATTTGTGCGCTGCATTTAATATTACGGGAAACTATTGTCATTATATTTGACAGTTTGCAGCTCACTATGATTTCTTTGTTGTAGAATGGAGCACACTTGAAGCATATGTACTGAATATTTTGTTGGCTGTTTATTATGATCAGATGCTGCGTGGTACTGCTTGGATGTTTCTCTCTGTATCATTGTGCAGTAAAATTCAGTTCAAACTCCATAAATAATTACATACTCTGCGTTTGGCTACACTTTATTTGTGACCATAGTGTACTACTATTTGAAAATGTTTGCTTATTGTTCTGTAGTTTACTCATTAATGAATATATAAATGTAACTGCTGTGAACATAACGCTTATTCATGTACATTTTTAATTAAATAACGTTTAGAGAATTCCATGTAAACACCTTTTGTTCAACATGTCCTTCAAAACACCAGTGTGCGGTTTCCACATCTCCAATGCGTCTCCAAAAAAGGTTACATATTTTCTGTCTAGCGAGAATAATTCAAGCAATATGTTATCACTTGGTAACCTGAGTTGAACTCCTGCCCACGCCAAATGTTTCTTCGTTCTTATAGACTATGGAATATGTACAGTATAACACGCTAACACCAGTATCAGCGAAAATGGGTACAAAGTGTTATCAAGTAGTGAACGAAGGTAAATGGTATGGAATTATTTATTACAACGGGATTCGTTTCAATTGTATATGAGGTATCATGTTTATTATCAATGCATTTAGATACATTTCTAAAGACCAATGAGTAAGAAGGGAGTAACGTAAAATAAATATATATCGATTGAAATCGGATTTCATTACTGATATAATTATGGGAAACAATCATTCCAGGACCCATTCAGACTATATCGTCGTTTTCTCTATAGTAAGATAGGAATCCATTGTTTTCCATTCCTGTCGTCAATGAAGGTATGTTATACCAAAGTGTGGATTCTACATCAGAGCAGTTTATGTGATTATGAAGTAAATTTGAGAAAATAAATAATTTAATTTCTTTTTTCTCGAACACGAACATACTAAATTTTCTAGGTGATAGGATTCATGAAAATGAATTAGATGAAGGTTCAAATGTTGGATGGAAACCAGTTTTATTATAGAATATATGCTGTAAAACTTTCATTGATGATTTTAGTTAGTATAGAATGCGACTGACCTTTCTGATCAAAACAAAAAAATCCAGACAAGTATTCTAGTTTTCAGTGAACGTAACAGTAATATAATGTTATTAGTGGCATGTTATTGTTAAAAACTTTACCTATTTTTTTAATCAAATTAGATTTCTGAACACTTTATTGAATATAGTTTAAATATGCACATTTAATAATAGCTTATGATCGAATATAACTGGAAAATTCCTTATTTTGTTAAACAATTGAAATACAGCTTCCCGTACAAAGTTCGGAGACTTTGAAAGGTGCTGCTATTAGTGGATGGAAGATTTTGCATTTGCTTGTGTTAGCTGATGTTTCTTATCACTAAACCAACTTAGAAACATTATTTACTTCTTCTTCCTAAAGTAGCTTATAATGAACAAGCGATTCATGGTTATAACGATCCGGCTTTGTGTCCGTATTGCATAAAGAAAACTGCCAAAGCTGATCATACTATAATTACCACATAAAAATTAACTAAAGCGTTACAGTTTCTTAGAAATACCACCTCCTTCTCGAAACATAATTTCAAAGAAACTATTAACGTATACTTTAGAGATACATTCTTTGTATGTCTTTACATAGAAACGTAACTAAATGCTAAGTATCTTCTTGATCACCTATAAACAGGTAAAAATATTGCATAAAAATACATTATCACTTACATAAATCTCATAGTTGCGTATCGTAGTGCTGGATATTAATGATCTAAATGTTTCGAATAAATCCTGTAATTGACTGCGTAGTACGTAGCTATAATGTGTTCATCAAATATAAGGCAATATAACGGATGATTTGAAACATGTGTATTTGGTGTGGTACATTTACAGTTGCGGAAACGTGCATTATCTCACGTAAAATCGACCTTGAAAACAATTTACATGTCCAGTATTTATTGTCATCTAAGGCCTAATCTTGACAATAGTTTGAGTATAACGGCTATTGCCACAAACTTTTAACTTTTGAAAGTAGAAGCTAGGATTTTTGGATTTGTATAATTACGCTGTTCGAATTGTGAAAACCGTCACATCATGACGTCACTCGAGCTCATGCTCACCACTTAAGAGAGATCAGTGCCTTTTACAATCAATCACACTAACACTAATGTCAAGTCATAACTCATCCTTGCTTCTTGATTTCAAACCCATTCACATCCACCGTAACCACCCAACGTCGAAGTTATGCTCACCTCAAGCACACATAGTAACTTATATTTTAAGCTACGAGCCTCACCCACAATTCTAGATCACAGCCTAGAGCTCGCGCTTTCTTTGAAAGCACAATCTAGCGCTCCTCCTCCGTTCAATCTCAAATACATCCAACTTACTCGCGCTCCCCCTCCGTTCAATTTTACGAAGCTCACACTCACTTGTGTTCACATTCAATTTCGTCTCACACCCTTGTACGCACTCGCGTGCAACTCCGGTTTGATCTAATAAAGCTCACACCAACTTTTGCTCAAGCTCATTTCACGCACAGATGCTCGTAGTCACACGCTTTGCCACTGATAATAAAGTTATGACGCCGAGTGAGGGTAAAACTGAGTTCATGAACCCTAGGCTATGAGTTTGTACACCTCTCCGATTTTACCTCATGATGTGCCCATGGATAATTAATTTATGGATTTTGGAGTATTTCTCTCCACTTTCTGCTTGTTGCTGCAATGTTATTAGTTCCCACTGAACAATTAAAAAATACTCTCATCAAGGCTATTATGATAAACGTAATTTTTATAGCTACAATATTAACCGATGAAATAAACCAGTTCCCTTGGTATATCAATCATTAACAAATCAATGGGTGTGTTAGGAATCGTAATGTATTTCGAATAGTGCTTTTAGTGAGCAATACATATATTTAGTAACTTGTTTCTCTATTTATGAATTCACTTAAACTTTTTTTCTCCACTTAGACGTTCCGAAAGCGGGAATAGCAGATTCCGACAATAGCAGTACAACAGTGCCTACTGGACCTTCTCCTAAGGGACTTGCAACACTTTCTGGAACTGCAGTACAACCACCACCTGGCAGCTTTCCAGGACAGTCTTCTATCCCAAGCTCCACTTTTTCCCCAGGACCCTTTCCCCCTCCATCTAACACCTCTTCCCCGATTCCTCCAGGTAGTGGTGCTCCCAATCTAGGAAAGCCTCCTGAGCCTCCAGCTGATGTTCCGAGTGCAGTTGCAGGACAAAGCTCTGTAGGAACTGCAAATGTAGGTGCAGCAGGAAGTGGAAATTTTCCTATGAATACTGGTGCAGGTGGAAGTGGAATTGCTGGTGGGAGTGCAACAGCTCCAGGCAATCCAGCTGCTGCTGTAAACCAAGCCGCTCTAGGAAGTTCCAGTACTGCTGGAGTGACAACAAATTCAATGGAACGTAGTTCTACTCTGCCACCACTAGGATCAGGACAACCGTTCACACCAGCTTTTGGTGCTCTAGGGAGCGGTAGTGGTAGTTCAAATACTGTTCCAAGCCCTGGCGCTGCTTCAGCAGGTGATGTCCCGAGCCTAGTCGGCAAAAGATCTTATGGTAAGTACATAACGTGGTCAGTAACGTAAGTGACACATATGCTGATCAACTTTATATAATAATTTCAAAATGGCTTAGTGATGTTTTGAAACTATAAAGATCAATTAAGATAAACTAGAAATATGATATATTTGTTGTGCTGCTGTGTGCAGGTCCGATGATTTATAATATGGTAACATGCAGTCAGTATACAATGAACACGCCTTTCATAAATTAAAATCGAACTGCAAGCTACACTAGAAATAGCATTGCAGTTTAGTTTGTATAACGTCATACAGGCTCACCTCTGGTGCTAGGGTCGTCGGTTTGATCCCTGCTGATGCCAAGTGGGATTTGCAGTGGATAAACACCATATATATGGGTTTTCTCGGGATTATCCGTTTCCTCTTACTTTCTTTATTCCACCAATTCATCTCATCATCATCAAGTTTACTTCAGCCAAAGCTCCTAAAGGCCTTAAAATGAAACTAAAATTCAAATAACTTCATCCAGATAACAACACTTTAACTGTTGAAGCATTAAAGCAAGCTGAAAGATTCTATGTATTAGCACATGCCAATGAAAAATAATGAACTATATCAGGAGTACAAATGTGCTTACTTGTTATCACAGAATAATTTCAAATAGTTTCCAATGCAAACAAAAAGGTTGTGTTTTAAACATATTTGTTAAAACCCCAAGAACATCTAACGTATCATACGGTGACGAAGACTTGATTTAACATTAAAATATTGAATTGCAAAATATCAATCTAAAACTTAAGATTATAGGGAAAAGTTCATGAAAGGTGAATCCTCATGAAACGCATTTTAAACCCTAACTTTCCAATGTATTCAATATTCTAATAGCTACTATAACTTGTGGAGTATTTGCGATTTGGGGTAAACATTTTAATATCAGTTACCTATCATTGTGCGGTACTTCGTTACTAGTGCAAATTCTCTGTAGTCTTCAAGTTCGATTCTATCACATAAAGGAGAATGAATATGATGTATTAAAGTATAGAATATTTGCATGTAATACGGAATCTTCTTTTTTGATGGATCTTTATGACAGACTGAACTGTCAGCTTCCGTCTTCAACTCTCCCTGTGTTGGTAGCTCAATTCAGTCCTCACATTGCTCTATATTCCAAAATATCCTTCAGTCTCCTCAATTCTTGTCTTCAAAATTGCAGTCGATAACTCTTTTCCGTAGTCCCTTCTTAGCATGTTGCCAATCTACCTTTCTTTCGTTTTTGTTATGAAACTCGTGTGAGTCCTTCGCTTTTCAGTTCTTTATACTTCCCTCCTATTCGTTAATTGTCTCCTCTCCAGAACCACATAAAAACTGTATAAATTATATTCTTTCTACATTTTCATCCACGTTTCTGAAACGTACCACACCATACCGTACAGAAGACCAGAGATGTTCATCAATTCGCGTGCAATCTGTTCTTCTATAGCCAGTCCTATAATTTTCTTAACTGCTCCACTTTCGATGTAATCTTGCTTCTTAACCCAAGTCAATAATCAACCTCTCATCGTTTCTTTCAAATAGTACAAAATTTATTGTTCTCCTTTCCCATTGTCGGAGTAAATGCTTACGTTTATTTATGAGTAAACAAGTAACCAAGTACATCAACAATTATTTCTTAAAACTGAGAAAAAGATCTTAGCTGTGCACCGTGAAACACATTCCGTGGAAATGTGAAGATAGTTTTCACATATAATTAAAAATTAAAAGAAAACAGATTGAAAATAAGATCTCTTGTCTTATTTCCAAACCGGTATGCTCTCATTTTCAATTAAGAGAGAATGCTTACATTTCATTTCTATGAAACATATTTCCTGGTG
The DNA here is from genome assembly GCA_022664845.1 of Lepisma saccharinum. Lineage (NCBI taxonomy): Eukaryota > Metazoa > Arthropoda > Insecta > Zygentoma > Lepismatidae > Lepisma > Lepisma saccharinum. The sequence goes on from JAGDQP010000244.1 coordinate 28,960, forward strand.
CACTGCTAAGACTTTTTTCCTCAGTTTTAAGAATTGAGATTGAAAACAGATTGAAAATAAGATCTCTTGTCTTATTTCCAAACCGGTATGCTCTCATTTTCAATTAAGAGAGAATGCTTACATTTCATTTCTATGAAACATATTTCCTGGTGCACTGCTAAGACTTTTTCCTCAGTTTTAAGAATTATTTTTACTGTGTAGATATGCTATAGCAATCCAAAATAATTAGTAATAAGTAAAACAAAATTTAAGGTGTATTTTCAAGTTATAGTAATACCGTAGATTCACAAAAAAAACACTGCAAATGAACTGAGTGATTTATTGTAATTTAAAGAAATATATAAAATCAAAGGTCGTCCTTCCAACTTACTGAAAATAAATTTGAACTGATAGTTAAAATTAAACACATTTATTTTACGGTATATTTTCTTCCACTAGCTTTGGCTTTCTCGTCCCTGAAATCATATGTGAGTTACAACAATTATAAATATAGCAGTAGGTTGAATTCGTTTTCTACAAAAATGTTATGTAAATTTTAGCTAGCAACATATTTTTTAAAGTGTATTTAAAGTACTATCACATATTTACTCCAAAATGTTTCTGTAGATTCAAATTATTTTATTGTATTCACATAATCAGTAAGATAATTCAGGTTTATTGTTGGTCGTACCCTGCCGTTCCAAATCATATCTAATTTAGAATTAATGTTTTATTCAACAGATCCAAAGAAACAGAGTAAAATCGATCCTAATATAAGGAAAGAAGGTAAAGAAAGATTCTTATACATTATTGCATTTATGATACATTGCTATTTGTGAAACTATTTTAATATTTAACAGTTGCATACCACTGCTAAATTTGCACCGGTACACACCAAAGTACAAAGAGGTCCGTGACGTGGTTGTTGTAAATAGATTTACATGAAAAAAAAACGAAACAAAAACAGACGGGATATGTATAACTAAGAAGGATGTAAGGTCCAAAAATATATTTTGAGTTTTCTTGTAGTGGCGCCTCTCAAACGAATATGTTCTATTTTTGAATTATCTCAATAAACCTTAAAGCTTCAATTTGTTTCCGAATCAAATTAATAGTATTGACGTTCGTATCCTAATTTTAAAGAGCATACGTGAATACGTATCGTGAAATGGACCTACATAAATCTTGAGACGACAATGGGGTGGTCTCCAAGATACATTAATCTCTGAAGTTTCAGACCTCAACTCTGACTTGTTCTTGACTAATGACTCAAAATCTGAAAAGTATTTTTTTTATTTTTTTTCGAGATTAGCTCGATAGATTTTTTCAAACTTGGATGTATGTATAGGCATATATATGTGGCCTTCTTCAAAAAAAAATAAAAAAAAATAACAGGAACCCCACCATTTCCTCCCTCAAAAAATTCGATTCAATATTTTGAACCCCTTTGACCTATAAAAGTTTTCGAGGACAATTGTGAAAAAAAATAGTTTTTAGATTTCTCTTTCGGCCTAGAATAACATATAAATTTTCCAAAATTCTATCTCTGGTGCTCTATGGTCAAAACTGGCCAAAACCAACTATACCTCACTTAGGCCTATGAGGGGAAACTTCAAACATAACGGCTATTGATGTAGCGGATTTTATATTTTGCACAGTTGTTACATGAATGAATTAGAAACCATACCCGAAAGGCACCAAATTATCTTACGTTCATAATACCATTTCTACCAAGCACCGGTGTAACTTCTGTATAACACTGTATGTTTAATAATAATATTACGAAAACTAATTATTTCATATGAAAAATTTAAATTTACTTAAAATTACATTGAAAGGCACTTTACTATACTTTTGGAAGTCCAAAGTAACTCCGGAAATTAAACGATCTTGAATTCCTATTTTATAAATCGCGGGAGTTCTGACGTTCCGGAATTTAGCCCTGTACTGCTGACCCTTAAGTAGAAAGAAAATGAACGAATTAAATAGTTGAAATGATTTAATAAGTCGTTTATGTTAGGGCAACATATGTTTCTGGCCTTTACAGGTGATACTGAGAAGGACCCCTCAATCTGTTTGACTTTGTGGCGTGGTACATCAAATATTTCGCAGCTACACGTTAAATATAAATGAATATGGAGCTTGCTTATGAATTTGAAGTTTTGGTAAGGTAGAGATTTTATTTTCAGAACCTTATTGATCAGGAAAAAGTAATGTAGATAGGAACGCCAAAACATTGTCAAATTATTATTATTATTATTAATGATAATAATAATAATAATATTCACGGGTATTTCCCTACATTATTATGTCAAGTTGGGCTGGGATCAGGCCAAACATATCTGTAGAATACCCGACTACATATTTATTAACTGATTCTAGTTAGCATGGAAACCGTAAGGTTTTGTAAAATTTAATGTGGTTATAGCTCTAAGACTATTTTCGTATGGCAGTTTTGACTTTTGACTAGTCTCGGACTAAATAGCCCAACATAATGCTCGAATATGTGTAATAGATGAATCCCATTACCATAGAAATCATACGACTTTCAATAATCTTAAATTTTATAAACGCATTCTATCATAGGCATTAGCACTTTATAAAAAGCGGTGTTATGGTCCAGAAACCTCGGGACTTCAATTTTAAAAGTATAAACATGTCTTGCAAATGCAACACGATAATCTAAGTAATTAAATAACTCTCCTAGCCTTCGAAAAAATTCTTGGAATCAGAAAACCTAAAATGTAAAATATATATAACTTACACTTTTATTATATCAAAAGAATTACGAGTGAACTAATTTATAGTCTACCTGTTATAGGACAAAATGTTCATTTTTGTTACCTGAAGTGGACATTATTGTCTTAAACCTTTAGTAAGGACAAAGAAGGTTTCTATCTGCTATCGTTACCGATAACAGGAATAAATTATCAAACTGTCATAGACTACTGTAGACATCAGCTATGCACTTTAGAGGTTGTACAGAAGACTTCTTGTAAGACTTCAGTGTTGAAAGTCAGCGTGAGCCACACACAGATCTCTCTTCCATTTCCTACATCGATTGTGTGATCCTATTCTACAGTTATAATGTGCTTTCTAAACGTGAAATCAGTAGGAGAGCGGGAGGCTGCGATATCACTATTACCGTAACGACTGTGAAACTACTGTTAAATTAATATTGATTTCATTGTATAAACAACTGTTCTTTTACAATAAAAATATTATTGATTCTCATCATTGCAATTTTGTTGACGCCTTTACTATTTATATATTTTTTACAAATAATATTTTGTTTTAATAGGTGCTCGAAGAGAATATTTACCAAAGCCTATTACTCCGAAGCCTTCGAGTCCAACACCTACACCAAAACTTAATATAGATCCAAATTTCGGTAAGTGTTAAACTCATTAATCGGTACACTTTTGTTGAACAAGTATCTATTGCAAGCCATGATGTTTAAACAGTTATTTGGATCAATGTAATCTTATGCATTCAAAATTAATTTAAAATGAAAATATTATGAGAAATGCACTAGCTTATATGTGTTAGGACTAAGAATAGGACCGCTGCAGTTCCTATTTATATCTCGCTTTATCGTATTTGAGTTTTTGAAGAGAAATTCATGCGTGGGAAACTAACTTGTTTTGAATCGGGAAGGAAAAGATTTAAGTGATTTTTTGAAGCAGGAATTTGAGTTAAATTTTGATTTTCTTCATATTCTTTAGGTATCTTTGACCAAGTCCTTCTTCTTAGTTACAGTTCTATGGCTTCTAATGATCTGTTACTAGTTAGTAACTTGGTAACCTTTCTTAATATGCTTTCTGGTTTGATCTTTTCGAGGGATTTGATAACGTTAGCCTTCTTGCAAACGATATAACTGTATTCCAATTAACTTAGCAAAGATCGCGTTAATCTACAGACTAGCACCACTTTACCCAAGCAGGAGACGGTCATCTAACAGCTGCTGTGACACAAAATACTCAATATGTATTATTTTTACTATATTTGTTTTGTGTAGATGTATATTTATTGGTATTATGTATAATGCCTGTAGCAAAGGCAGAGAAAATATATATTGTATTAACTATAAAGAAGGGATCAACAGGAATCATTTAATACGGAAACTTGAAAAGACCTGGACTGAAAAGTTTGAAAGAACATTCAGGAAGGTGTATTTTGTGCCATTGAATTAGCAGACGGACAAACCAAAGCTCCAGATTCTCAGGACATAGTGATCTACAGGTATGTTCAAATTATTAGACTCACTCTTGTAAATTCCAAAGTTTCTTGTTCATATCTAAAAATAGAAAAGAAGGGCCTCGAATGGGACACAGGGAATGACATAGATGATTAGTGAAACAAGTAGACCAGATCCTAGTGCGAAGGTACAATCTCGTTAACAGTCTTGAGAAATTTAGGAAACACGCTTGACTCGAAGGTCGCGGGTTGGAGTCCCGGCAAGGGCATGGGTGAGCCAAGGTTACCGGACTGCCCGATATAAAAACAAAGTTTACCAAAGTTTAGGAACCCCCCCGAAATGATCCTTGTGGTTGATGGCTGCTTCAATCTCAGATTCTTCTGAATGTGAATCTAACGTTCTGCAAATTAAGCCCCGTTTCGCATTTTTTCTTTCTATGAATTTTATGGCAGAGATAAAATATTATTAAAATTGATTAGTATTTGCTTTTATCTTTTGTTTTCCAGCATCTCCCGGAACAGGAAGCGGAAAAGCATGCAAATCAGGAGAGCATATCAGAGACGGATGTAACATCTGCCGGTGTACATGGCTACGTATTTTCTCTTGTACTAACGCTTGTCCTCCGACTGGACGGACAACACTTCCTCCTCGAATAATTGCTGGTCGTAAGTGCTATTAAAACTTTCCTGTTTTAAGGGCATACAATCAAACATATTTATACATTAAAACTGTTTCATTCATAAATAATTTCAGATTATTGATTTAGTTGGTATCAGTTATGCATTAGTCATTCATCAGAGAACCAGTAGAGAACGAACATTTAATTATTTATTTTCTAGTATTAAATGGTTAGGAGATTATGTGAATTTAAACGCTTGCGATTATTTGTACCTCGAAGGTACATGTCACTTTCTGCCAACCTCGAGCTCAGTACATAATTTTGTAGATTTCAAAACACTCCTCCTGGAGACATGCACAACTATATCCTTTAAGTTCTATGGAAGAAGTGGTGATTGATAATTCTGAAAAATGTTGCAAACAATGTTGAAGAGCGTACTCTAACCTATAAAGCTAAACACTCACTAAAGTTTTGCAAAGTAGTTACATAGTGCAATTTACCTCCGAGGTACAGATATGTTATTTTACACGTACGTATTTATTAATTTCGACATTTCTCGAATATAATTAAATTAAGAATATTTTATTATCTCTATTCGTGCATCAGAAATGTATAACATATAAAAGGAATCGCCTACTCCAATGTCATTACTTGCAGTGTTTATTGGAAACATTTATTAATAATTTAAGTTATGGACTTCAAAATGTAACTTAGTAATGTTCCGTGAATCTATAACGTCGTTATTTTAATTTCAGGTTTTATAATTATTTATATATTGCAAACAGTAAATATGTTGATATTCCCTTTCCAGGGCAATTTCTTCCTTCAACACGACCTCCGTTTCAATATGGTAAGATATTAAGAATTTTGTCATTTTAAGATGACTATGTCAGTTTAACATTTATATACAGTATATGTAAATATATTACCATTCACACTCTACATCAATGAAATTTCTCCTTTATGAATCGAGAGAAGATAAGTTAGAATATCTATTTAAATTTGCTTTTATTAGAAGATGTGGGAAGACGGTAGAAACAAAAGTAGACAAGGCAAAGGAGCTTTCCCACTCTAACTCCAATCTTAATTTCATCTTATTGATTCAAATGGTTTGATTTAGTAATTATTTATGTTAGTGCCTGTGTTCTTTTGAGACACCCTAAACAAATATTCCGAAAAATGTTACGCACCTAATTTAGTGTTGATTTTGTTGGTCAGCAATCTAAGGAGACAGCAAGAGTCAACAGAATGGAAGGGACTGATGAACTAACTTAATTTCAATGTGGGCAGACAGTGAGGTGCCACTTGTATAATAAGTATCCAACTTCTTGAACGTTCCTTGGTCTACTTTTTGTGATGCTATAGTGATGCGGAAACGTAAAAGCACGTGTTAACCAAACATCGTATAGGACAACCTCTCATATTGATCTCCTGAACCTTCGAGTGTTAAAGAGTTACAAAGCGTAATCGTCAATCATCGATCAACACTATAACGCAGAAATTTTAAGGTGCTTTAAGATCTACTCCAAGCACCAAGGCCGAACAGCTTAACTCATTAAGCCACACACCACGCACGCAAATTATGAAAATAACTCACTTTGTGTTAGGAAAGTCAAAACTGGACTACAGATCCGTTGAGTGGAGTGATGAATCAGGGCATATAATGTGGAGATCCATTGCGGGATGTATGTGTTCCGAATGCTGTTAAACGACATCTACAAGCCTGTATACTGCTGTCAATAAAATTCGGTAGTGGTGGTGTTAGATTGTCGTCATGTTTCGCCTGGAGGAGGCTTGCCCAATGATTAAGTACAATGTTACGACACAAGGTTGTGTTGACAATTTAAGCACTTTCGTGCAGCCTATAATCGAAGACCAGTTGGGGAATGACAATTGTGTCTTATAACACGACCGTGTACCCGTCCATACTGCAGGGATTGTGGGCGAATGGTTTGGCGTCGATAACGTCCCACTAATGGATTGGCCTAAACATAATCTTCATTTAAATCTGATAGAAAATCTCTCAGGTGACTAAAACCGACGACTTCTTGATTGACCTATATGGATACCTCTTCTTATTTCGGTGTTCCGCGAGGAATAGTCTGCAATTCTCCAGCAAACCTTCCGCCACATGATTAAAAATATGTTTGCGAAAGTTCATGGTATCATTAAGGATAAGGTAGGTTCAACGTTGTATTGACTGTTCAGTGTTTCCGTAGAGGGTAGTCCAATCTAATGCTTCACTGTCGCTATACTTTTGATCATATAGTTTATACTAGACGTGTTCCTTGGTTCCGTTATAAAAGTAAGAGGGGGATTTGAACAATTACATTTAGAAATAGTTTGGCAACACTAACAACTAGGTTGTTTGTGTACGGGGATACCTACAGTTTTTCAACTGTATGGAATAAAGTTTATGCCAAGCTTCGTGATTATTCGTAAAATATTAGAGAAGAATGTTGCAAAATTGAAATTTAAAATATGCTTGTGAACAGTGACAGCTTTGGCGTTTGTTTGCATCCGCAGAACCACTATGACTTCCCACAGTATTTAATGCACATGTATGCCAAATTGTGTATAAGTCAATGGTGATACGTCCAAATGCAACAAATTAAAATATTAATTTTAATAATTGTTTTGCAATACTAACAGCGCTGGAGTAATTGTATGATCTGTCATATTACCGAGAATTCAAGTTTGATGCAGATACTTCCAAAATATAGAAGCTATCTCAAATATTATTATTTTAAAATTGGTTGCCAATACTGTCAACTTTACCTCCCGGAATACCTCTATGTCCTGTCTCAATGCATGTACATATATGTGCAAAATTTGCTGTAAATCATTGATTGCTTATAGTCTTGTCTAACAGATAGCCAGACAAACAAATAAATGTCCATTTTTAAACTACAGAACGCGTTTTGCTGTCCAGTACGTACATTTGTTGAGAATATAGTAACACCTTTAGCTAGTACACTAATCCCTTCAAGTATTGGCGTGTAATAGTATTGGATATATTGCAACATTTCAATCTTAAAATAGGTTGGCAACACTCACAACTGCGGCGCCTGCGGAGTACTCCTATGCCATTAGCCTAGTGACTATCATGCCTACTGTGACGCAGATACGTCCAAAGGGACAGAAGCAAATGTAGCCTTGTACAAAATGTTGGTAACATTCACAACTGCGACATCCCAAGTAGCTGTATTACGTGTCCTTGCTTTGAAACGGCAAGCTTGATGCGGAAACATACAATAATATGAAACTATGAAATTTTAAGAACTGGTTGGCGACACTGGCAACTGCGGTGACTGAAATGCCCCTATAACATGTCCCAGCACATAAATGTAAAGTTTTGTACTGATATTCCAATGGAATGGAAGCAATTCAAATCATTGATTTTCTAGAATCTGTTTTCAACGTAGACTACTGCGGTCAGTGTGCCGCCCTGAGTACACCTAAAACCTGTCTCAGCCCCTAGTTGACATGTATGCAAAATTCGGTTCAACTCGATGGTAGCTTGTGGCTTCGTGTAATTAACATCCACACGAATGTCCATTTAGAGAGGTTGGCAAAGTGAAATCTCGAAAAAGAATATTTTTGTCTATTCTGTTGAACATTGTTTATGCCAAGGATGGTGCGAATGGATATAACTATATGGAAACAATTTTAACAATAGGAATAGTTAGCAAGACTGACAACTCCTGTTACCTGTAATATCTGTAATACATACCCTTTACCTAATGCACATGTTTGTAACATTTGCTGCTTTTCAATGGACGCGTGAGGACTTGCATAAATAAAAGAAATAAAGACAGACAAAATATCAGCCACTTTATAATCATGGTTACTTAATACTCACTAAAAAATTGGTAACGATGTTGCACTCCTTACATTTTTCGTGGATAATTACTTACAATAATTAAATAAAGTGTATATTTTTTCTGTGTAAAAATAATATAAACCAGAACGCATAGTTTACGACATAGACAGGCACGAACTGAGAAAAAGGCTAACATATGTAATGTACATAATTGCCAAGCATGCTTTGAAAAATGATTTATAATAGCTTCAAATATAATTTCTGTTTGTTTAAATATTGATGTAGGTTGAACTGTTGAAATATTGTGCTCCATGTTACGTATAGGGAAGTAATTTTGGGAGAACAGCAAAGAATTCATTGTTCCAAATTATTAGGCGACAAAAATGCCAAGCCCTTCGAAGAACGCACTGGAGCAATGAAATACTTAAATAATTATTGTAGATTTCCATACATTCAAAATGATAAGGTAGATAGTCCAGTGCATTTAAGCTCGAATCTGTACAGAATAATAACAAAGAGAAATAACTTGGGTAGCGTTCAGTATCCTTCCTTGAATATACCCTGAAAATTCCCAATTTCTCCCACTTTGGGAAAATCCTCCATCATTGATTCAGTATGGCGGTCAGACCGAGACATCTACTTACACTTAAATGCCATTATCTACTTACATAATTATGCTGGGAACTACGTCTTTGTGCAAGTTTCAGAATAATAGCATAGGTTAAGGAATGCAAATTTCCACGATTCTATGTACTGCAGTCATATTGAAAAATAACGGTCATTATGAAAAAAAAATATGGTTCTTCTAATTTTACAAAGATGTTGTACTGGACTCTAACTCAGAACCTAACAGAGATATGAAAAATGTTTTGAAATAAACGTGATAGAGCATGACTTTGGCTTTCAAATGGTGCTAGGCACTTTGCTCTATCTTAAAAACTAAGATAGCTAATCGAATTTATGTAACACTGGTTGTACAATTTT
>JAGDQP010000244.1:44170-185288 GCA_022664845.1 Lepisma saccharinum
ATATATATATATATATATATATATATATATATATATATATATATAAAATTATATATTTTATAATTGTATAATTTTATAATGCATTTTATAATTACATTATTGTTGCTTCGAAAATTATGAAACATATTCGTTTATTATCGATATCTCCATTCTTTCATTGATGAAAATAACTGAAAATCATGTTCCTCCTATATAAATGAACGCACAGGGATTCATATTTTACCATCATTTTTTAAAATCTGTTCCTTCCCAAGAACTGGGAGGCAAAGAAAATCTCCTGTAAACCAACTCTGAGTTCTCCACTGCCTCTCAAAAATTAGGATTTTGTACTCTCAATTCATAGGTACAGTTTTAAGGGTGTAAAAATCGCATTTCACATAAAGGATGATACTTTAGAGATATTTTAAACTAATTTAGGGCTGTTATGTTGGACATTTGTGCATTTCATATATTCAAATAAAAGCTTCAAACTACGAGGTCTTGTATGTATGTGTTTATTGGAAAACATTATTATACTACATGTATTTGTTTTTAAAAAAATAGTATGAGATCAATCTTTGACTTTCTCCATTGTACTTTCTTGCGTATACAGAAGGATGGTAGTAGTACTTTCTTGCGTACACAAATGGTAACTATTATTGTATATATAATATACCTATACGCTAAATGGAAAAGACATGTTTTAATCTTTCTCCAAGATGGATATGTAACTAGAAAATGAATTGTGTTTTTAAAGTTGTAGTTACAATTTGAATTCCTCAGACAAGCAAAAATCATTTGACAAAATGTAGATACGATTACATGCTTAGTTTTAACAGTAGATGTACCCAATATTTATACGGCTTCGTGGCAACTAAGGAAATATCAAACTAATAATAAAAAATAGGTGAGGGACTGCTTAGAAAATAACAACCTTAGTTGTATAAGAAGATTGCACAAGCTATTCAACGCTGACAATGCGATTTCAAGACCAACACAAACGCTTCTATAGAGTCCGACGTGTCCATTGAAAAATATCCGTAGGAAACTCCGAATTTTCAGGCTTTCATGCAGTTCGCATAGCCTACTGTTCATGCTATCTCTTCCACGGTCAAACGGCTCTCCCATATAATCATTTGTTACACAAGCAGATTCATGTTGTCCGACAGGCGAGTGGGCCTCCAAATCTTCTTCATTCCACACGATATTCCTTGAACTCATGAGCGAACATTTTGCACATCCACAAATACTGTAATCGGTCATATCTCTCATCTGACGATGAATTGTGATAGGTTTTGCTACATGCTAGTGGATATAAAGTGTAAAATTTCATAGTTCTTCGAACGTGAATGTCGCCATCTTGCGCATGTATAAAGCATCCACCACCTGGAGTGGCCACAGGCTTTCTATGAGTCTCACTGTGCTGTCTCCTTCTTCACCCAACTTCATGGAATGGCTGCGTCTCTGAAACAGCTTTTCCATTTTTATAATTTAATTGTTAAATAAAATAGCAAGCCTTGGAATTTAGATGCTCATTGGATTGAAAAATATTTATGATGAAAGGAAAATCTGGTTAGAGGTAGGTATTTATATAATTCTTTACCGTGAAACGTCAAATACTGCTGAACAAAATTCTTATAAGGGAAATTACATCTCTGTTGGACACCCTTAGTAGAAAGCATCTGTGTAAGGTAAAAGTTGGTAATTCAACGACGCACACTGAAGACACCAAATTAGTCAGCTGGCGACAAAAATGGTAATTCGTCAAATCTTTGTAGTGCTGTGACATTACAAATTCCACTGTATCTCGATAGTAGTATATGCCACGGAATTACAAACATTTACTGTACCGACCACAGAGTACATCTTAGATTGTAATTTACTAAGGCGAGAGGTTCCGTCACATTGTTTGTCAGAAATTGCTTCCTGTATGATGCTGCGCTGCAACAGTTGGCTCTTGTATTTTCTAAAGAACGTTTTCTTAATAATATTGTTCCTTTCCTTCGAGGAAATTCAATGCAATAAGGGTTTTTGATTTTAATGTTTCTGTCTTCTACAGGACTTTGATAAAGCCAGGAGACTCTAATTTCTAAAGTTAACTCCTTGCATAAGATATACACACTCATGTCTTGTGATTTTGCGTAGCAAATTTAGAATGCTTATTTTCATTAAAAAATGAAGCTAGAACTGCGAGAGCTGGTGTAAATCTTAAGGAGCGCTATCTGAGTTTCAGCCGACTCAAACGTATGCATGCTAGATATTTACTATGATTGGAGTTGTTATTGGATTAAGAAATCATTAACCATTCCAATGGTAACTATTGCTGCTTTTGTTCATTGGTATTGTTAGTGTTTTGATGGTCAGTCATGTTCGTATTGCGTCCATAAATCTAAGCAAACAGAAGAGGACATTTCTAGAGATGCCATACTTCTTTACACATTTTGCTTCTAAATAAAATAATTGAGGAACCAGGAAGGAATACTTTATAAATATACTAGACAGAAATAACAATCATCATATAATCACAAAGAACTTAAACAACTACCTAGGGCTTTGTAGTGTTACGTAATTCTGGCAAGCAGTACTCTAAGAGGAACTAAATATGACTAGGAACATAATAGCACCAAGATATCCTAATAACTACCAGTTAATTTGCTTCATAGCATTAAATATTAAAAGATAATAGCACGTTATGATCGTCAAGTTCAGATACATCTCACATAATTTGTGTGTAAAAGCATAGAATTCGTCATTGAATGTAATATTTATTAACCACAATTTAAATTAAATCGGTTTTGTAAGTTCATAACTAGCCAGTATATTTGATTATTATCTCTGGAGACTCGGTAACATTCTCCTTCTCCCTATTAGAGTAAATAATAAAATATTAATGTATCACTTACATATTTGCAGTACGTACAAATTGATTGCAGTGATCTTGTATACTTAACGATTTACGTAATTTTAACGATGTGTGGAAACTAAGGTGTAGATGATGTAACTCTTTATATTTGTATTATTGCAGGTGGTAATCGTCTCATTAGAGGAATTGGCTCTTACTCTGGTATAAGAGAAAGAGAAAGACGTAAGTTAATTGACATATATCGGCAAAGTTTATAGTAAACACATTTATATCTGAATGCAAAACTCCGTTTATACGTGACTGGAAGACTATATTTAGTGGAATAATCAGTAGAAAAACTTCGACCATGTTTATGTGAGATCAAAACAGGATATCATCAACCTGCACATCCATATCGCTATACTAAATCTTATTAGTATATGAGCTCTATCAACAAAAAGTGCGGCATGAAAACAAAGAATTAAATTATTCGAGAAAAATAATGACACATTTCGTATCTGGCGTAGCCAATGGCAAATAAAGAGTTACCCGAGGAAGAATATGAAATTGCACAATATTAGACACACTTTCTTAAAACCGTAACTTCTTGCTGTCCGGAATAACATAAGTTTGTATCTGTTGCATCTAGCCTAAAAATGTTAAAACTGTTGAGTAGGTACTATGCTCATCAACGGACGTTCAATGACTCTCCATAAGGCACGTTTGATGGGATTAGCTAAGAACCAGGGTGAAGTCTTCTGCTCCGTGTTACATACATGAATGGCTTACTGCAGGAAGACAACATGTCAAAATCTTCTAAATTTAAAGGAAAGACTAAAAACTGCACAAAACCAGCTTTAATTAATTTTATTTGTTACACGTATTTTTCTTTCCTTAATATAGGTGTACGTGCTTAATATACACATTTAAAAGTTTTTATAACGTAAGAGGGAAAAGAGGAATTGTTTTCGACATGTTTTCTTTCTGCAGTAAATTGTGTTTTCAAATGAACCTTTGGGTTAAATTAATTTACAAGATATATAGATTAACACAAGCTTATTTTATTGCAATAAACATTGTATGTTAACATTTCTGAATAATGTCTCACATTTTGGAATGTTTAATTACTCAGTTACCTTTGTCTTTAACATAAGATACAGTTGTTGTGAGCCATGATTATTGAATTCCAAAACTGCATCTTGTTGGTTGTCGTGAGAGTATAGACCAAAGGTTTCTTGATGTCATCCATTTTTGTTGCTTATAGACAGTACAGATTTGTAGGCTTCTTTTGAAGTCAGTACCAAAGGTTCTACAAAGTTTCTCATCCCTAAAATGCCCATTATCAAAACAGTGTTATTATTTTTGCACTTAAAACTGTGCGTAGTTTTAGCCACAAGGGCTATACTATTGTGCGTATAAGTATCCTCTCTAAGGTAAACGATACATTGGTCCACTCAAAACCGTAGTCGTAAAAAAAGGAAATGTGTAAATTTTGGACTAGTTGCCTTTCTGTAGTAAGCGGATTACATAGAGTTCTGTAGCGTATTAATTGATCAGATCTAAGTCACGACGCACTACAGGAGCATCCTGCACCTGTATCTATAATGGTGGCACGAACCAAGTTCATTATGGAGCGTTGTTAACTTGAAGATGGGATTTTCCTTAATGGCCTTTGCGAGCTTCAACAGAATCCAAGCTCACACCATTACAAAACCCATATTAGCTAACACAACACTTTACTGGCACTCCATAATCTTAAATGCATTCCGTTTTCTCCAAATGTGGAATGCCTGAAACAGATGGAAACGTTTAATCATTCCGGGCAGTACGACGTGAGTAATCCAATGTGCAATATCTTTATTCCCAATTCATAAAAGGAGCACTAATCTATTCCGGGATATCAACAATGACATTATTTCATAGGAATTTGTCGTGTTTACCTTGACTTATTCGCCATTTTTTAGTATCAAAAATGTCTTGTTGTTGTAGTTTTATCAGCTTGCAAAAATGAGATATAAATGAAGAATGTGGCCACTATAAAATACCCTGAATCTTGCTTGTATAATACCTATTTTCTATCTTCATTAAATGTGAAAGAAATATTGTCCAGATTTTCTAAAATATGCATTTTTTTTAATTTCATGAAGCGAATGCCCGTGTAGTATCTTAACAAAATCATACTTACTATCTTCTTCTTTCACCGATGGACATAATGCATCAGAACAAAAATAATTATGACAGAAATAAAGTGTTAAAGGCAACTGTAGATTCGTTCTACTTATAACGAATGCTAAGTAAGATGAAGAGCCAAGATCACGCATTGAGTAGGTTTTGTGACAAAGCAGATTCAAGTGTACTTAGTGGCGTAGTTAATAACAAATATAATAATTTTCTTAAACATATGCAACAATATTTGTTAATCTGACCAATAAATGTAATACAATGTGTATTTTATGGCACGCACAAAATAATTTTGTTCAGTTTTGCGAACATGTCACAAGCAAATTGTGCTTGGAAAGAAGCTATAAGTGTGCAATTTGAATTTAATTTTTTAGCCCTTTAGGCAATTTTAGCTCAGGCCGAATTGACTCTAATGGGTTGATTGGTGGAATGAATGACGTCGGATTAAACAAGTGAACCCCGAGAAAATCCAGACACAAGCTGTATGTCCACCACGAAATCCACACACACGTACAGGGAACGAACCGACGACCAGAAGCACCAGAGTTGAACGCTCTATCATTGAGCTACTATGGTACACATGTAGTGTGTAGAAATAACATTGTTAGTGTAAACACAAGAATTTGAATTTATTACAAGGTCTTTAGGCATCTGAGACTCTGTGCGGGATAGCGGACAGGGAAGGATGCGGAAAGTTGTCAGCCAGACCCTAAGGTGATTATACCAACCTAGCATCTGCCTGGTGTACCTCAGCTTAAACACAAGATTAGAGCAAAATCATAAGAAACAAAGTTTCAATCAATTTGATTAAACCTCGATTGTAGTGAAGAGAACAGAGGAGAACAATTCAAGTGCATGTTTGAAAGTTGTGAGAAAACATGCACTTCAAGCTGTAAGCACTTGAATTTTAATTTCATTTTGGACTTTTCGGTAGGCCGATAATATGCCGGAGGGCCAAAATAAATAGAAATTGAAGTGCTTACACCTTAAAATGTGTGTTTGCTCACAACATTTAAAAATGGACTTTTATTGTTTTTCCCCTGTACTCTTCAGACATATACTAAGCACCAAGTTGATGTTCAAATTTAATACTATATGATTGACTTCTTTTCCAATAATGCAACTCCACTATCACTATATATTTTATTTGTATTTTACAACAACCTTTTGCACACAAATATGTTTTCACCATAAGAAGATGTACTTTTGTTTTCAGGCTATCAAAATCAAATGCCACCTAACGGTAAGTTACACTAATGTCCATAGCAGTATTTTCCATTTGGTTGCCCACGGATTGGTAGGAGTCCATGAAACCAATTTAGTGGCTTTGTCACGATATATCTACATAAACATCTCTTGATTTTCGCCATATTAACATTTGTTCTAAGTTTTCCATTAGTACAAAAACGCAAGAGTATCATTATATCATACGTCGGTCGCCGTGTAACGATCTAACTGGATCAAATGTAATGCACCTTAATTAAGGAATATTTTGTTCTTTGCACATTTCAGCATTACCAAATGTTCTTGAAATCTGTAATTGTATCTCTTCATACAGTGTGTACAGAAAACACAAACGTTGCAGAACAGTTTAGGAAGGAAACAAATCACACGTCACGAAATGATAAAGACGTACAATCAATAGGGGATACTTGACACTTAAGGGAAATCTTGGACAAATGTACAGAGTTTTACGTTATTGAAAGTTTGCAACACTGAGTTTGCAGTAATCGAATGTGAGTTGGCCACAGCATTCTCCATAAATTATGTGACAATCTGGCATAAATAGATCAGCAATTCGAAACCAGGCACGTGTTATATCTAAATAATGCAGCAAAGCATATTTCTTTTATTAAAACCTAACGTCGCAGAACTTCTATTGTGGATAAAACAATAATCACATGATTTATTTCTACCTTTTGTCCTCACAAAATTTTTGAATTTTTTTTATTGGCCTTTAGGCATTTAAGGATCTCTTAAGTTATATGTTTTCCCTCTATATGCTATTAGTTCTTTGTTCAATCTTAGCAACCGATAGTGAGCAATTTCCCCGAGTTGTATAAGAGAAGAACATTGTGGGATAGATGCCATAGCTGCCCTTAATTCCCCCCAGCTTTTTTCGGTATTTAGCTAAATTATTCTTTCAAATTGCCAGTTTCATACACTTAATAACAAAATCAAATAATTTTTCAAATAATATACAATGTTATTAGTTAAAATATGTAATAAGCGTATAAATGCTATATTATTACAAAGAAATTACATTTATTATTTAAACATATTTATAATACTTGTACATAACTTAAGTAATATATTAGTTAATTACAGTATTATATTTAGTAAAACGTATTTAATACCAGTTAACAGTTATGTAATAAGAATATTGTAAATACTATTTCTTGTGTTTAAATATGATCTGTTTATTTATTAAAGTACATGTTCCAAACTTTCGGTGCACGGAGTAAATTTTCACAAAGTAAATATTGTGTTGCGAAAAGGTGACCAAAGTATCCCCTATTCATGGTAGTGTCACCAGGTACTGCAGACTGCCGTACCTGGTGAGCGCGGAGTGTGTGATTTTGAGTAGGTTGGGGATTTGCACGTGTACAGGCATTGTCATGAACCAGCATACATTTCATAGTGATGTAACTACGGGGTGATTCTTTTGGCGATTGGAAATCGGAGTGCGACCGCAGATACAAATTTGTAGTAATGTCATCTAGATTGTAAAGGGTGTTCATATTGAATTGACATGTAATCCGGTAGCATACACAGCCCTGTACGTTGCCATGTCATACGCCTTTTGTAGGACAATTTTCTGTTTATTATTGAGAGAATAATGCAAGCACAGTGAAGGAGGTTAATAGAGGTCTCGCAGTTTTGATGTATGAAGGCATCATCACGTGAGAATTGCTTTTTTCTATGTCATCGGGACTTTAAGGACATAGAAAAAACAATTCGCACGCGACGATATTCTCTATATGTGTGAGTGCATTAACAAAACATGTGTTCCAGGAGGTCAAAAGGAAGTATTTAATTCATAATTATTACAGGTGAGCACTTGTTCGAAGTAGTGCAGAGAACACTTTTTATGGATACAGGAAGAGTAGTTGCATATAATGTTCACCAATGAATTCCGTATCAGTCTTGATAATGATTCCAGAAACGTCTTCATCAGATGTGAAATCAGGACTACATTCGACTCATTTGACTTTCTCGAACATGACTAGTATTTACATAGCACTGTAATGGTGTCAGTAGGCATAATGTTTGGTGCACATTCACCGCTCCGGAAATGAAACTGCTGTTTCATCTCAATCTGGGTGTATGTTGCCCATCATCCTGCAAGAGTACATTCGACTTTTTCGGCCTGAAAACTGACTTGTGTTCCTGGACGTAGATCATAATAGCAGTGCATTTTGATCTTGGCTTTTTAAAAATATCTTACAGTCGAGAACGCCCAACTTGTGGGTTAGGCAAGTCGATTCTCAGACTTGATATTTACAGAGCATGCCTGGGAAGCTCTTAAGTGCTTATCATGGGCTACCCGTTGCTGCAAGATATCTAAAGGATTATCAAGAAATCTTATTGTAAGAGTTGAAAACATTGTCCGAAGCCTCGTTGGTTGCATGCTAACATGCTTCGTACTCCTTGCAATGTAGGCTGATATATGTATTTTGAAAATTATGTTCAGTTGGCAGTATGGAAAATGCAAGTTGTAAGCGATCCTAAAATTAACGAAGCAAAGGGAGATAGAAAAAAGGAAACACAATATTAGATTTGTTTATAAATTATTGCCAAAGCACAACGGAATTCACAGAAAATATGGCTGTAGTCCTCTTTCAATAGCAACTCTAACTTGAATTCTCCAAAGTCTCGTTGAAAACAAGAAATTCCCATGTCTGGCAAGAGTATTGATGATTAGTTTGTGAATAAAAATTATAATAAAAATAACATTGCTTTCACGTATGAAAACATTTAATTACATTGTTAGTTCACATTTTTTGTCAATTATGAAAAACACAATTTAACATATAGAAATAGATCTCCAAAATACGTTTATTAATATTGTTATATTATCCTATTTTTAGATTACTGGTGGCCTTCAGGTTAAGTAGATGTTCTTCAAGTATAGACGGTAAGTCAGTTGCTATAATACAATATTTTACATTTAATTTAGTGATATTGTAGACGTCTGCGGAGTTTTGAATAGATGTCAAAGTTTAAAAGTGAATTATTGGAGAAGTCTCTGGTTTGGATTCGGGAAATAGATATTCTGAGTTTTACAGGTCATACTGAATTAAACATTAAAAGTAGTTTGCTGGTATGCTTCTTTCAGAATGAACGATATAATGAGATTTATGTTTGCGTATATTTAAACTTTAACGATCTACACAGATGGCATCAATTGGAAACATTTATGGAAGTTCTTTTTCATTAGAATGCAAATATTAAATATTTATGCCACTTATAACTGGTTTTCATGTAAGTAATCATTTCTCGTAGTTAACACCATTATTTCGGGTACACTCTGTTTACAAACAACATTTGCACATGAAACCACAACAACTTGTGGAATAACAAATAGTAAATCAGGAAATTACTGAGCACTAATTTATTTCTGTTATTATTCTTTTTGGCATTCAACTGTTGTACTTCGACCCGAATTGCATTTTAATTACTCTTTTGCTCAAGTAAGAGATGTTTCATAATGTCAGGATAAGAAGTACAACTTGCACTGTAGTTGATTTAATGGTATGCTATCTATCGACGATTGAACTACACAGTATATATATATATATATATATATATATATATATATATAGATAGATAGATATACAAATAGACAGATAGATAGATAGATAGCGTTTCCTCACATACAAATGCATCAATATCAAGTTTTTCTTCCGCTTCACTTAATATTTTTTCGTAATATCCTTGTTTAAGATAGCCCGCCATATATCAAATGACCATACTTACTTGCAAATTTGAATTTATTTTTAAGGTCTTTAGTCAAACTTGGCTCAGATCGGATGGATGATGATGTGATGATTGGTGTAATGAAGGAAGTGGGAGGAAATGGGAGAACCCTAATGAAACTCAAGTACTTGGCGTTTGTCAACCACAAAGCCCACACGGCACGAGCATGGATCTTATCGATGATCCCAAGCATCAGAGGTGAGCCCTCGACCACTGAGCCACAGCAACCCCACTTATTTCCAAGTTTCTCTATTTAACGAGTAATGTAACTTTGCATAAATAATTTTTAATTGTTTATAATAAACTTTTGAGAATGTTTAAGCTTGTCATTCTTCATTTTAGGAGCGTTAAAATGGCTGCCCTGTAGGAAGAAGACACTGTGTTAGATCGTCTTTCAAAATCGTTCCAAATCTTAATTGTATACTAAAAATTTCGTGAAAGTTAAAATTTAATTTTGTAAATGTTCTAAATTTGCCTGATGTATTGTAGGAAATTTTACAGAATTTACCATATTTGATTTAATTACATCTTTGAGCTCTGAACAAATTTAACTTGTAACATTTTTCTGTGAATGGAATATACAAACTTGGATAAAAATGAAGCAAGCTGAGAAATTAAATCTTATTTTAACGTTTAAAGTTTTGAAGAAGAACATGTATGCATTTGTGATTATATGAGCAAAGTTTTAGAAAACTTGGTACACAGTAACTTGAATTTGTAAATACTTTATAACAATGACTTACTGCTTAGAAATTGAATTGACACAGGTTGATAACTGAATAAAAATGGAAGCAATATTTAAAATGTTTTGAGAAAATGTCCTATGTTAAGAGAATCTCATATGTAAATAAATTATCTAATTCTACTATCAGTAGAAATATGATGTGGAATGACGCTAGTGTATTCGTGAATATGACGCTAGTAATTTCATTTTAAATCAGGTATTTTAACTGTATTAAATTTGAAACAGAAATGTATTTTGTACTGAGCTAAAAATGTATTTGTCTACTTGTCTTATTTTCCATTGTATTATACTTATGAATCTTTTCCAAGCAGTGTGAATTCTGTGAATATGTAATTTTAACTGTCGTAGAAACAACTTTAACAATTAGGTAATTTTAATAAATAAGTACTTCGTGATATTAATGAAAAGAAAAAGATCTATTTTTCTAATGTTGTGATTTCATTCTATTATTTTCATTTTTGAGTATGCATTTAACCAACTTCAAATGCAGTATATAGTGGAACACAACCATCAAAACAAAGGTAGGAAATCGGCTTTGCTCATACTCAAAAGTCTCTCCCAGGACTTACATAGTGCAACAGACAGAAATAAGGGAAAGCTTCAGTCTAGATGTGCAGCCGCTGGACTTGGACCTAGGATTTTCTGGTTAAGAAGTCCACACTTTACTAACCTAGCTTGGTAAACTAAGTCGAAATCATGTTTTGTGCTGTCTACAAATTTGATATAAATGAGTTTGAATATTTATTGGAATGTTTTTTAAACATTTTATTCCTTGGTCGTCAGACGTTGCTTGTAAAATTTTAATACTGGTCTGTTACTTGGAACTTAAACTTTATTGATGTTTTGATATGTTAGTTATTTGAACTCGATGCCTCACAATATCCCTAGAATGTCTACGAAGGTAAAGTCTCCTAAGGCGGCACATAACTTTGATTCTATATATATTTTTCCTAAGCCTTTGATAACTACAACTCAATACTTTGTAAGAATCGAATACTTTTCAAAACACGTTGTTCTATTTGCAGAAGTATCACATTAAATAATAGTTCAATTTGATATCATTAAAGGTGATATGTTATTAAATTAACAGTAACTATAACTATAACTATAACTATAACTTTTATAACTATAATAATGGAAATCACAGCAGTAACGTGAGAAAGGATTCTTTGTTTGTTTGTTTTATTTGTTGCTCGAGAACTGACTTAGCCTCTTTGAGCAAAACATGTGTTTTTTGGTTGCGACTGAAATCTTCTAGTATGTTTAAGTTATATGCTGAGTGCCCTGCACTATGGAGTGGGGTTGTGTCTTGCATTTCTTATACTAGAAGACGTATAAAAATATTTTGGTTTGGTTTGGTTTGATAATTTCACTAAAATTGAAAAAAACACTAAATTATTGTAAAATGTGCAATTCTTTCTATTGATGACGTGAATTTGTCTGCGTATTATTACAAAAATCTTCGAAAATTTGAAAAAAAAAACCACTAAAATTTGGAATCGTCTTTACAAAACAACGTCATTTTGCCAACTTCGTAACAAAGAAAAATCCATAGTAAAAATAATTAGTTCAACCTTTCTTTGTAAGACAAAATGCCAATTATTGACACATTGGTCTATGTCTTTAAGGAATTTTTAGCATGCTTCTGCAATATTAACATAAAGTGATAAAAGATCCCAATTTTAGTACATGAGATAATTTTTTCCTGTTACTGTTACATTTAAAATCTCTAGCGATAATGCTAAAAAGTTGAATCAAGAAATTTCAATTAAAAATACAGTCACAATTTTCCTGTTACTTATTTCATCTCAACACAAACCTATATAAATGTTCTAGCTATAACAGAGATATTGTTTTTGTAATCTGTCGTCAGCATGGAGAAGTTTTAAAAAGTCTTGTAACTATGAAAGAAGTAGTTGAAGTAACGTTTTATTATGGTTAAAACATTGAGAGCAGAGCTGAAACAGGTTACAAAGTCCATCAGAATAAAGTTTTGGACTGAGTCGCCAGGTCTAGACTTAGAATCAGGTCTGACCCGGTGTCCTAATTTAGGCCCGTAGGACAAAACAGAGTTTTAATTATTTCTGTAAGTTTCAACAGTGTTTCTTTCAGGGGTAATCAGGACCAGATATGTTACCCCCATTGCACCGAAATTCCCAGTTAATTATGTTTTCTGTCCGGGTTAATCAATGTACTGGGTAAATCAGGTCATTCGGGCCAAGTTTCGGGTTAGGCTGGGTCTCAGGTTTCAGTTCTGATTCAGAGTTTATCAATGTAACGAATTTGTTTGCAATTGATTAAATCTTGCTTAATTGAAGCACAAATATGTATTCAATCCGTAAATCTTGACTATGTAGTTTCACATTCTAGAATGGTTGACGCCTTGATGATAGAACTCTATATTGGGTTGGTGTGAATGAAATGTTTCCCCTAGGTACGTCATGTCCAAAGTCCAAAAAAATTAAAAATGCATTACATGTTTAATGAAAGTACACACTCTTTTACGTCGCTCATCCAACGATTGGAGTCTGCGATGCTAATAATTTTTCAATTAAATTTTGCACCTCACCATTATCAGGGAACCTCTTCCCTTCCAAGGAGCAATCAAGATGCCAGGAGAGGTAGTAATGAGTGGGAGAGGGATCGAGGAATACGGGGGATGAGGAAGGGTTTAATACTGCAAATCATAGATTGCCTGCACCGTTTTTTGTCGGCAGACATTTTCACGCAACATGATGATATCATATCTGCTGATCATTGATATATTCTTGCGGACACGTTTTCAGTGAATTTCATAGTGTTTAGCACTGTTACGATCTGCCGTGATGGTTTAATCACGTATAGACCACCATAACATCAAGGATACCTTCTATGGATTGAGAGGTGAATTAGGATACCGTCCTGGATGTTAACCACGATCCAAACATTATGCTCACCGTTTATAAGTGTCATAGGAGATCCATTTTTCATGTAAAGTGACAACCAGATGCAGGAAACCTATCCGCTTATTTTTAAAATCTGCACACTTCCAGACGGCGATTCTTGTTGGTCCTTGTTAACTCATGGGGCACCCATGAGCCAACTATTTAATCTTAACGATCGCACGTAGCCACCAACTGATAGTGGTATGGGATATGTTTAACACGTAAGCAATGGTACGAATACTTTTCCGAGTGCTCACTTCTACATTGCTAAGTAGAATACAACAGTTTGAATTAATATAGAAATATCACTTGCAATTATATGTTCTCCAGGGTGAACTTCATACGACCCCGTTCAACAACACACTGTATTCTAACTGGCTGGGAGCCCAGCCTGTTTGCTGGATGTATACAGCGTTTGTATAGTTAGACGGGCAACCTCAGTCGATCCTTGTGTTGTGTTCCTGAGGTGAGTTCCCACTAGACGCCAAAGTAGTCATTTCATTTGCATTAACCATATATTTTATATTCTTACGAAATCTTAGAATAATTGATTTGACTGTTTCTATAGAACTAAATGGAAACGGATTGACTGCTTCGGAATGAAATAATAAGAGGAAAGATAACTACACCTAAAATACGAATGTAATCAAAACCAAGCCTTGTATTCATTACGTAATTTGTACTAAAAGCTGCCAAATCAAGTACACTTAACAAGAGAAACACTATAAACAGCGTAACTATTACAGAGACATGACAACTCCATCTTCAGAATTGACAACACAACTAACGAAAGTCAATGCTAACACTGATATAGAAGATAATCTAAACGTAAGAACCAATCAGGTTTCACATGTAATTATTTTTTCACTTTTCGTCTCTCATTCCACCACAGCTGAGAGTCTATTAAAAGTTCATTTTGTCCCGGATATGGCTACTCCCTCCTCTGACAACATTCACCTGTCAATCATCCCTCCGCTTATTCTAACCTACCGTAGAATCAACCACATTTTCGGAAATATTTCACCTCGAGCTATGATTTTATAGGCTTCTATTATCAAGATAACCAGCAAGTGGTAGTGGGCATTGGAGTCTGGAGTCATGGAAAGAAAATTTATATATAGCCTCCAGAATAAGCAATTTCTAGCATACAAGCAACCATATTATGGAAATTATTTATTGTACTTTGAACTAGGAATCTGTACGGGCGTCAAACTGAAGATTTCACAAATTTTAATTGCGTTACATTTTAATTGCCAGGACCATTTTAATTCAGTTAAATTGTAGTGTTTAAGTCAGGACATATTTTTACTTGCTTAAGTTTTAATGCTATTCTTAATTTTGTTGTAAAGATATGGGAGGTTTCTATGTTCAATTTAAAATACCTGGTGTCTCATAATTTCATAATTGCAACGACTTTGATGAAGGACTTTATTCATTTCTCAATCAGAATTAATTCTGACAAATTGCCAGAACACCAGTAAGTCAGGAAAAAAAAGAAGTGGCAATTATTTCCATTTCACTTGTGATAATGTTACGAAGGGGGAGGGAGTTATCCCGGGAAGCAGATTAAGTTATGTATTGATTAAGCTAAACTATATGCTATGCAATGATAATGCAGAAAACTCCAATTGCATGTTTCGGCGGTCATATTAGATTTTTCCTTCTCTACGGCTCAAGACTGCCATCACTTATTGATGATTTTGATCGTAAGACACCAAAATGATTGCTTTATGCACAATAATTCGGAAGATATAGTCGTCGAATGCCGAAAGTTGCATGTTCGGCCACCATATTGAATTATTTCCTCCGCATACGCAGATGACCACCACAACTTGCTAATAATTTTTATTGTAAAATACTAAAATTATACGCCAAAACCATAGCTATTGGTGCAAGGTAGTTCCAAAGTTAATAGAGAGGATGTGTGTATGTGAACTAGAAATGGCTTATTTCAGAAGCCATGTTGGAAGTTTCTTCTCCATAACCCAAGATGGAATACCCAAGTGGATACGATCATTTAATAACAATTTTCCTATTAAAACCTACAATAAGGCACTAACGCTATAACTCAAGATTTAAACATTCTAAGGGTACAGTTGCGTATATACTAGAAATCGCATGTTCCTGCGGCCATATTGGATTCCCTTGAATGCCCAGGCGGACTACGCAGATTGCAATCATCAGTTTTCCTAATACTTTCATCTTAACCTACACAATGACACTACTCAAATTGTTTTATCACACCGCACAAAGGGGCACAGACACCGCCCACAGGGGCCCCACATAAGCACAAACATTATGGCCTACGCCAAAAATTCCTAACAGCAGCAAATAAAAAAATAGAAATGCTCATATTCCCACGGATGTCTCATTATGGAACTCTGCACATGTATTCACGAATAAAAGACCATTCTCCGAGAGTTTCACAAAAATCGGATGTGCCGTAATGTTTTTTTATTCAAGGTCAAAGTTCAAGGTCAAACTTCCAATTTCGTAAGGAGGATCAAAGGTTGCATTATGAATGAAAAGTCTCTCCAAGACCTTCACATTGACCCAAGAACATCGTGTCTATCTTAATTAGGATAAAAATTAATGAATAATGTGACTCAAAATTTCGGAAAAAGTTCAAATTTTTAGATGCTATAACTCCATAATTGTACGACGAAGGACTACAGTATTACATTTTTAGGTGTGTTTTTTTATCAGGTCCTACTACCATAGCAAAATTTATAAACGTCTGAGTTGGTTGAGTAAATAACTGTGTTGATCTGACGTGAAATGACTTATTTACTCTAGGAGATCGTTTATTGGAAATGGGAAAATTCATGTTTAAACTCTCCACTACTTGCAGATTTGTGCCGCTTATAGAGTACAAAGTGGCTTCTGTTTCCTAAGTTAAATGCAAAAAATATGTTTACTTTCGGAGGATAATTCAACTGTTTCATGCCTTGTAAAAAATGATGTTCTCATCTATCGAAATCCTTTTAAACGTTTATTATTTAAGGTAATTTGTCCACATCTGTTCAAAATATAATAACATCTTTTCATGTAAGAGTTAGCTGCGAGTCTCGGCTGTAATTTGGTCAAGTCGTTGGATGAAAAAAGGGGGGGGGGGGGCGATGTTTCTATTAGACCAAACCACAAGCCAAGCAACCTGCCGACGTACATTAAAGGTGCCCCAAAATTACATCCGTTAATAGAGTAAGATGCGTTCCAGCATATTTCTCTTTATCTAAACCATGTTGATATTCTATGATCATTGAGCTCCTACGCTTGATGATACGTCGACATGAAATGAATTCGAAAATTTTATCACATACGTTAAGAACAGCAACTACGTTCTATTAATTTCATATATATAACTACAGCTAGCACTTGCTTTTATGCCACTAAACAAAGGTAAACGTTGAATCTTCTGGATCATGTTCTTGAACAGCGGAAATAGGTAGCATAAACGAGGCAGGGAGTGAAATAAGTTTTAAAGATAATAAGGCAAAGGGAGCGGGATTGAAACAGTTTTGACATGTGAAATAAATGCCAAAGAAAGTTGTAGACGTTGTAGATAGATTGATTTCAATGCAGCGTAGTAACCGTGAATTGTTAAGGAAATGGTGAAGAAGGAATTCATAAGCAAAGGGGTACATGTGGCATTGACTGATAACAAAAAGTGAGATAGCTTTTTATATATAAAATGTTTTCTTGTAAATACATTTTATTCGTCAATAACTGGTATCCATTGGCTTTTGAACGCGACTATGATTGGAGTACTTGAAGCGACTATCATGGTCTTTCCAATACTGACTTACAGGTTTCTGAGCAACAAATCAGTTAATTTGCTATAATCTTCGTTTTTTTCTTTAGATTTTCAAACGAGACGTACTACATACTTTATTGTGTTCCACTTGTCAGAAAACACACAGATATAAATTGCTAGATTAAACAAGATATAGGTAAAACACATAGTAATCTCTATTCTCTGTTTTCGATATATTTAGTATACTATCTAAACATTTAAATCTCTTTGATTTTGCAATTTTAATGTAAATTAATTATTACTAACTAGCAATAAAAGGGATTGAAAAGGGGATTAAACGTTTTATTTTATTCTAGTGTTGTAAATCTTGTCTTTTCATATTCAAATCACCACTGCCATTCCTAATGTGACTATCGTCGCAAACACCTCTACATTAAACTCAAAAAGTAATGAACATACTCGAATAACATCTTAAATGTACATAACTATTAATTTCGTAAACTCACTTTATTTTGTAAAAAAAAAATAAAAAGATAATAATTCGAGAGCAAGTGTTTTAAGTGAATTCGATTTTATTGTTATGACTCAGAACAGAAAACTTGGAATGAATCAAAATTCCTTTTCACACAATACCGTACGTGCTATCTTTGAATAATTAAGAACTGCAAGGTTATGAAAAACCAAATTTTAAAAACATTTGATTACGTTTTGTTCTGGCAGAGGCTAAATGTCAAATGAACAAATACGAAACAAAGACTAATTCCATTCTACCTTATAAAACGTTCTTATCATATTCTATGGTATATAGCACGGCTTTTGTTCGTAGAGGAATGTATTTATGTTGTTTAATAAACTTGTCAAGGACTGAAAAATATTAGCAGCTAATAATGTGACAGGTATATCAAAACTTGATATGGCTTTCTAACGTTATCGAACATCGTTGGGAAACAAAAAAATTGTTTACCGTTATGTATAGGATAGTGAGATGAACCAGCACTGGTTGCTTGGTTTACTGCAAGTTGTACTGGTAAGTGTTCTTATCAGACGTTTATTAATACATGAATTGTTCTTTTAATAATTTTTCTTTTATTAGTAATTGTGGCGCATAAAATGAAGAATGTATTTAAAAATTGAGTCAAATAATAATTGATAACTAGTGTGAAAACTCAGTAGCAACGAGATCGCCTCAATATTGGCAGGGATTATGTTTGAACCCCGAATAAAATTCAATTCCTTTTAATGAAAGGGCAACGCTTTATTTTTCTTGTCGAACAGAAATAGCAAGAACAAAATCTAGCTGAAATTGCCACTGACTTGAAGATATTTGACAGCTTACGCATGTCTTCTGACAGTTGTTTTCGTCAAAAAGGAAAGCTCGCAACCAGGTCACCACGGTGACAAACTGTACCGCAATTATTGAGCACGGATGTTGTGCATCAAGAGATATGGTTTACTTCATTATGATATAGGAACTATTAATAGATTGAAACTGATATATTGAAAGGTGTACAAAACTATAGTAATTTCTTTGGTGCATTAGCCTCTTATAGATGGGTTATTTACAGTTTGTTGAGTACAAGATGTGTGATGCCATGTAAATCTAACGACAAACGTTATAGTTTAACTGATGACAATTTCATAAACCTAATATTTTCGACATAATGTTAGGTTATTCTTTTAATATGCCAGGAATCAGCTGATTCATTGTATTGAGATTGACCGAAACAGTAAAACAAAACTAGTTAACCCACTCCAAGCAACGCATTGAGTATGTTCCATTTCTATGAAAGCAAGCAAGGTGACGACAGCCAAACATTTGAGCAGAATTACTGCTTTCTTATCGTAACAACATATCAAAGTCTACCATTACTTTCATAGAATTCTCAATGAATGGGAAATTTGATCCCTAAATAGCCAATGGAAAAGTGATTAAATTATGGCATAAGTCGAAGGAGCAACTTTACTTGGTTTGGGTTTCAGCAAAAGTTTTTATGGTCTATACTATTTGAATCTACTATATTCTCTGTCTGGCGATTTAGCCAAGTAGGTAAGACGCTGGGCTTCTAACTGAGCAATCCATGTTGAAATCTGGCTGCAGCTGTAACTTTTTTTTCTTCAGTACCGAAATCAACACGGTGTGTAGTGTTGATTTAACACAAAAGTGGTAGTCACGCTGGAACACCGCATTGTGCTGAATTAACACAACTATTTTTACTGTGTATGAGATACAAAAAGAAGGTGAAAAAGAAGAGAGGAAAGCGCGAATAAGGTTTGTCTTCGATAGTGGGGGAAAAACAAACAGGTGATGCCGGCAAACAAACAAAAAACCTTAAGTATGTTTTATTAAAACCTGAATCATTGATTGCAAGTACAGCAGGTAAAAGACTTCACAGACGGGAAGGGTGGCAAAAACCCGCTGTCGGAGACTATTAGTAGGTATGGTTTAAGATTAAGAGATATATTTGCAGTTAATTTAAGAAGTGGGCCTGTTCATTATTACATGGGAAGAACTTATACAATATAATGTAACAAAGATTACTAAAAATTACGCTGAATACCATGCCATAGTGATACGTATATTGTTGTGTATACAATATCCTCTGGAGAGTGATGATATGAGGTTTAGTGTGTGAGGTATAAAGAAAGATATATGATGACGTATTGCAGATATGATTATTTGATTGACATTGACTTACTCATAAGAGTGAAGTAATACACGATACTCAATCAATAGGATCTTAACCCTAGTATGTATGGTATTGAAAACATAAGGTAACTCATAACCAGGGCCTCGAAGACACTGCATATTATATAAAAATAGCTCAATTTACTTGGAATTTGAACGAAATTTTTAAATGCAACCCTGTAATAGCTTTATTATAGTCTATAAATTTGGATACTGTCAATTTACTTTTGTATAACAAATTAAAATAGTGTTAGATGTATTGTCAAATTACAGTTATTAGCAGTAGAAAATATAAAATGACTCAAACTATTAATTCTCATTTCCATTTTAAATGTACCTTTTTATGCGTGTTCGTTTCACTTTACTCATAATTTAACTGTGAATCTTTTTTTACTTATAATTATTCCCACAAATTGTGTGCTAATAAGGGTTAACACATGCTAACAATTTTTTTCTTCTTTTATATAACTTGTTAATAATTAAACAGTTAAGTATTATGTAGAAGAAATATAGCTTAAGGGGAGCTATGATGGCACACACATGGTTTGTGCGATTTTTCTTCTAGAAGATAACGGAGAAAATACTCGTTGTTCTGTAACGTTTCGTCATGTAATGTTACAAATATAACTTCCAGATATAATCAGTGAAGAAAGTTTTATATTATGTCTATTATAGTCGCTTAACCCTTGAGTTTCCATGTTATTCACTTTAATTCATTCCTTGCGAAAAAAAAAAAAAACATGGGAGACAATGGTCCTAACCTATGTTCTAATTATCACCCAAATAGTTTCCAGATGTGCGTTGGATAAACCCTATTACAGCTTAGCTACATCTACGCTATAATGTCAATACGTCAACTAATGTTTATTAGTGTCAATTTGTAGTAGAATAACTCAGTATAGAAAATCTTTAATATGCTGTAGGTATGCCAGGTAGCATGTGACAATAGAACAAGAATTCGAAATTCTTAGAAAGGAATGAACGCTAAAAAACAATTGGAACATGATTTCCGAAATATAGTTTAATATTATATCGATGATAATAATTCCATTCTTGACCAAATAAATTTAAACGTTAGAGCATCATGCAAAAAATAGACAAATATAAGCTATTATATTCAAATTATAGTTCTCCATGGATTGTAATGGTTGAAGTGTTTTAAAGTAATATAAATTGGAGTTTATAAATCGTCTTTATTTGGGTAAGTTTCTCCTTTATTCCGGTATTACAATATTTTTGTACATAGTTTGGGCAGCAGATTTGCTCTGAGACCATCAAGATGAACCGGGATCTTAGTTCAAATGCCATTTATATGTTCTTCTCATGATCAAAAAAACACTTGGAAACTAAATGGAAGAAGATAGGCAGGAAAGCGTAAGCCGAGTGTCGATCAGAAGCCAATGGATTATAAAAAAAAACATCTAAACAACTCCAAGAAGCAAAACTAAGATTATTCTATTTGAAATAGATAGGTAAGGAGGGGAAATGTAAATTCACAATACTAGTCGTTATGCTGGACCAGAGATTTAAATGACCATTGATTCGGAAACATAGAAAATGTAATTAACAGTTGTACTTGAAAAACGGATAGAACTGTAAAGATTGGCGCTTCTGGCATTGCTCAGAGTTTAGAAAAGCCGTTTGGTTTTTGCTTGAAAATTAATAACCAGTATGCTAAAATGGACTACGCAAGAAAATAAGATATATGCGTGAACGAACGTCTATGCTATATTTTGCGTGTGTTGAGAAAAACGACGCCTCAGAGCGGAGTGGCGCTGTATGATGTAACATAGACTTTTGGTCCATCAATCCAACACACTGTTTAAGCATGCGCACATTCAAAGGAAAATCACGTAACATGGAATTTTTTTCTACGGTTTTTGTTGTGGATTTATCTCTAGAAATTTCTGAATACCGAAGCTATTTGTTGCGATATGCTTCATTCAAGTGCAAATGCATATCAAGTACACATAAGAAACTTTTGTATCATAAATAACTCCACTTACATAAAAATGTCTCACAGCTCATAAAAATGTTCGCGCATGCGCTTCAAATGTTGATCATATATTGTAGTTTGAGATACTCTACTTTACATATTGCAATGGAAATTCCTTTAAAACCTTTCTCTTCGATAGAATGTGTAAAACATATAGCTTGAAATCCCTACATAGTTTGAATCCCAGGTATTATGAAGTACTATAAAACTTTTGACTAATATTATCAATAATAATTACTTCATTAAGTTCTCACTCAAACGAGAGAGATAATTGAATCTTATATTTTTAAAAGGGCATCTCTCCACAATTTTAGAACTTTTATATGTGCAGTAATTAAGAAAATATGCGCGTTGAGTTTCAATGAATAAATCAATTACTCTGTATTCTGTCTTCAACTGAAAAACATCATGTTCTTTAAAATACTTCAGCCAAGGGATCATGTATAAGAACACTAGGTTGTCCATAGGGAAATGTTTCCATCAAGTTCAATTAAATTAATTATTTTCAAAAAACCTAAAGCGTTATATGCCTTACTAGTACTTTAGAGTACTATGATTAGATTATGAAGTGACCTGTGAACGTATATGCGCTCAACATTATGTTAGATTAGAAAACTTAATGAATTCCTAACAAACGGAAATAACTGCTGTTTCAGTATTCTTGCTTAAGCCATTTTTAAAGGACATTAGTAATAATTTTTTATCATCAAATTACGTATTCATATATTGCAGCAGTGATAGAACATCATTACTCAGAGCCTACCTGGTAGTCGTGTGGATTAGGGGGTTGACCAGCGATTCGAAGGTACCATGTTTGAATACTGACTGGGGCATGGTTGTTTGTGATTATGGATTTTAACTAGAACGTGACCGATAATCGTGGCAGGAAGAAGTGTAAAGTCACTACAATGGTCCATATAAAATAAAGTTTACCCAAGTTTTATCATTAACCAGAATCATGGTTGAATCATCTGAGTAACCATTACTCAGAATCACGTTCTGCTAGCTGCTACTGAATTTATAATTTTCCATTTTAAACTGTTTTTATCTATTTCCCCAAAACTTGTGTTCGAGGACTGATATTCTTTTACAAATAAACGATTCAATTTTGGCATATGGATGCAAGTTTATACGACGTGTCCCTTTTCTCTTAAATTATTTGAAATACTAGTTTTGAATATACCGGAAGGTTACATTTAACACACCAACTTAGCTCATGAATTGTGACAAGTGTTTAATTTTCCAATACTTTAAAGAAAGGTATCTCTCTTTGTCCATTGAGCAACATAATTCGCTGTGAATCTTTCGTTTCTTTCTTTGCATTTCGTCAGTCTGAAGATCTAGATTGCTACACAGGGACTATTAATATTGCACCAAATGTGTGCTTATGTAAACAAACTTTTGCATCCATCTGTTCAGTGCAAATCCATTCTTAGTAGCTACCTTTAAGAAGTTATTTAGATTATGTAATAAAATTAATGAAAACAAATATAAGTCTATATTAAGCTGGAAGATTTAACTACCAAGCAAACATGAATTGAAATTGTGTATATATCCATGTGCAAAAGTTTATAATGCCCATGTTTAGAGTAAAAGTACCATCATGCATTGCGTAGTACGTTGACAATCTACATGACTCTGCGCAGTTCAGAGAGCAGCTGTGGACCCGTTTTGAAATAAAGGATATATTTTTTTTTAACAAAATCAAGATTTGAAAACATCAAGTATACTCTATCTAATGGTATTCTTAGACACTACCGGCACTGACTGAAAGTGACTTACAAAGACCGGAAGTTGAAGTTTTTATTGATAAATGGAAGTATGGTACTTTTAAAATCAAACCTCCTTTGGCTTTGAATGGCTGAGTTGAAAAAGGAACAGAATCCAAAATCTGTGAAAACTGAACCAATACATTCAGTTCTCAATAAATTATTAATCAATTGAAGGGAAAGAAGAAACTATGAAATTCATTTTTGGTCCATTTGTAACTAGTGGTGCCATCTGTTAGTTTTCAATTTGTACTACAATGGTGGAATATACATTGCGATATATGTAGAACAGGTATTGTTCACATTAAAAGTATGTTTAAAACATTTTGTGTGTTTGAATGGGACTTGAAACTTTATTTTTTATTCTTTTGCCAAACAAGATCGAGTTTCATCGTTTTCTCCCCTGACCCTTCAAATGATATTTTACTCAGAGAAGGTCGGACAGCACTCATTGTTGCCAGCTTTGATTTTTAAATTATGCAAAAAAATATAATATTTCCATTAATGAATCCAACTTATGGTACGATTAGCCCACTTCCGGCAAGTACCGGAAATTACAGATATCCCATTAGATATAGCATACCTGAATTAGTTATCAAAATTTGTGCTACTTTTAATAAGTATATTTCCTTTCATTTTTAAATGGGTGCACGGGAAGTGTTTCAGCACTTACATTTCATCTTTTGGACCCATTTACAAAATAATTTGATGGTATAGTGGAGGAGTTTATTGTAACAATTGTTTAAAAAAAACTTCATTTTAAGGTAGAAACAGAATCTTATTTAAAAGGTACCGTGTTGCTTTTAAAGCAAGTAACTTTCGGTCTCTAAGTTGCAAATATCACCATTCGATAGAGAATTATAAAATTAGAGATCTCAGTTTTTGTTATTTTAGAAAGCACATATCCTTTTGATTTTATAAGGGGTGTACGGGTGGTCGCAGGCACTTTGTATATAATTAGGTTACATTACGAGTGTATACATATTTGTTTAAACTAGGTATGCAAATTCATAAATAAATTGTTCAGAAAGCGTTAAGGCAAAGTCTGCAAAAAAGTTACATTCTCATGTATTTTAAATTTTATTTCTTCAGGCATCAACGAGGATAATAGAAACTGCAATTCCTTATGTTGAAGGTAAGTTCTATGAGATAATCCTCCAATATTAAAATATTTAAAGAAAGGAATGCCCGGTGCCAATCACATCAAAAAAATGTCTATGTATAAATTGATTATTGGAAATTCCTTTGCATTTAGTGCTTTGTGGCTTCGCGAAGACTATGAGCTTCATAATAACATATTCTTTCATACACTTACCAGGGAGGCACCCGATCCTGAACACTTACTGCTGGGTGAGACTCGGTTCCTTTTCAAGGGCTTGAAAAGTCATGTACAATGCGTAAAATTTAACTGCTGAGACCTTATAATTTCCTCGTTAGCGGGACCTAAAATCTAAATTATTTGATAAAGATATATTCGAAGCTCATTGTACTGTAATCACGATCCTTGGCTCATAAAAATCGCGGAGTAATGGAAATGCGTTCGCTTGCCTTGCGGAAGGTTTGTAGTTTGAGTCGTGGTCTTACCATTAAAATCTGTAGTACGTACATGCAAGTTCAAATATCATATTTTATAGCATAATTTTGACATGTAAACTGAATGTTAGTGATCTGTAGCTATTTTTCTTCCATTTGCATATTTTTCCTCTCTTCCTCCCTCTCTCTCTATCTCTCTCTCTCTCTCCACACACACACACACACATATACAGTATATATATATATATATATATATATATATATATATATATATATAAATATATACATATATATGTATATATATATATATATATATAGAGAGAGAGAGAGAGAGAGAGTTTCAGAAGAAGAGGTAAATATTCTGGGAGGTGATTGTACAGGACTAGTGTAGCAATAAGTACATTTAAACACGTATAACTTAACACTTTATTTCAGAGATATACTTACGTAAAGGTTTTGCAAGGGTGACAAGTGTCTGAAGCACTAGCAGTAGTGGAAATCATAGCTAAAGTGAAATAACATGTTACAGGACACTGTAGGTCTCCACCGGTAGCACATGTGTCAGAGCACGTGCTCGAAAAAATTATCCATTAGCCGTCATACACTTCCAAGCCCTCACTAGTAATGACTGGTTACAGTGACTAGGGACCTTGAAGACATTTTCCTTGCCATCCACCAGCATATGTAGTATCAGATAGACGGTGCACAACGCCACTTGACGCGCAATGTATCCGCTTGCTGAACACATAATACCCTGGCTGGTGGATAGGACACTTTGGCTCTGTTCAATAGCCTCCTAGATCTCCAGACTATGGTATTTGGGTTGACGAAAAGAGAAGGTGTATTAACGTACGGTGAAGACACCAGAGGATCTTCGGGCTCGCATAACTGCTGCAACGGACGAATTTCGTCGGAACAAGGAAGCCCTGCGCCAATGTACCCAATCATTGCTAGTGAGGGCATGCAAGTATTTGGAAATTAATTCAGAGATTTTCGATCACATGTGCATATCTGCGGTGACCTACAGTGTTATGTAACATGTTCGTTCACTGTTGTTGTGATTTTCTCTAGTCCTACTTCTTCACTTGTTACCCTTGCAAAACTTTTATGTAAATATATCTCTAAAATGAAATTAAGTCATATATGTTTGTATGAACATTTTTGCTGTACTAGTCCTGTACAATCACCTCCCAGAATATTTACCTTCCTCCTGAAACATCCTGCATATATAGTAGTTACCGTCACTGACTACTGATCGTTGGGTCCTGATACGATTCCCGGCTCTGCCAAGGTATATTTTCTTGTTTCAAAGCCAGAGGATCTGAAACGATACCCACCTAGTATCGTGATGCAATTGAGAAGTCAGCGTGAGAGCAGTAGACCAACATCTCCCTAGGTGTTTAGCCTTATTAAATATTGGATTGAATATGGTTGTGAATTAGTATATATAGAACAGTTACTTGTGATCAATATTAGCAATTTTCTTATCCAGTAGAGACGTGGCAATAGATTGTTAGCACCTCTATCAAGATGAATCACTGCAAAAGTTGTAACAAGACTAGCACGAAATAAATTTACTATAATTGAATAGTACTTTTAAACGAAATTCATTATTTCTTTATTTCTTTGTTGCATTCTTGAGCACCCTTTGCACAGAACATGTTCAATGTTTTCTGACTCTGTGATTTCTCGTTCTCTTGTGATATTGGCAACAGATTCTTCCACTTTATTCGTG
Source organism: Lepisma saccharinum (assembly GCA_022664845.1). Taxonomy (NCBI): domain Eukaryota; kingdom Metazoa; phylum Arthropoda; class Insecta; order Zygentoma; family Lepismatidae; genus Lepisma; species Lepisma saccharinum. Next base: position 71,295 of record JAGDQP010000244.1, read on the forward strand.
TGGCCTAACCCTCGCTTATATCTGAGTAATGAGGCCCTTCGGTGGTCAATGTTACGGAAAAGGGATAGAATGGTTAGCTTACAGGTGTTTTGGGTTGAGGTATCATTCCGATAATGACCTCGTAAAACTGAGGAAGAGCTTTAGAACGCCCATCAGTATGGCCGACAGCAGACTTCTCATTGTAAATTTTCCGCCATTTATTTTAGGAATAAAGATGAAGTTGGCATCCTAAGGACTGGACTTACGGTTTAAAGTAAGTTATGAATCACACACGTTCCTTCCGAGTATTGTACATGTGGCTCTATATTGTATTGCATCATACGTTGCCACTCACAAGCACGGATACCTTACTAATGAAAGTAGTCGTAATTCTAATGATCAAATTCCAAAATTACTATTACTAGAGTGTCATATTTCCAAAACGTTGAGAATGAAAATGTTTTTCTTTATTATTTTAAAGTTTCTAACATGTTGAATATATTTATCAAACCGCTAAATGCATAATTCCTGTCAAAAACAATTTTTAAGTACAAAACATCAGCTTCAATATCACTTTATATCTTCTATAAGTGTTTCAGTCTGTGCTGTCGCTAAATATGCATACAGCAATGTTGAAAAGTTTCGGGAGGTGCCTTGATATATCCAGAAATCTTTCAGTATATGCAGTAATTCTGTAAAGGCACCGAGAGATTACTTCAGTGGCAGTGGAATTTTCAGATTTCAGATGTTTGAACATGAGCTAAAAGAAAACAAAACTGTTCCTAATAGCAACAAAACCTGAAATTCGGATAAAGTGTTTGCTGCCGTGATTTTCATGACTCCCCTTTGAAGAAATGGAAAATATTATAGAGGCATATAGAGAAAGCTATTAAAACTTGCCAAAAACATTAGAATAACTTAATGTTCAGGCTTCGGGCAACGTATTTCAGACTCTCTGTACTGTCTTACTCTATAACTTTCGTATCACTCTTAGTTTAGTCCAGTCAGCAAGATGTTGGAAAATCTAGATTAAGAACAGGTGTTCAAATCTCGTTTGCAACTTCTATTTCTTTTCTTCTCCTGAAATCTACGTGGCAGGTTCTTATAGGAAATTTTCAGGCAGCTGTTGTTACGTAGCATCCTCCAGGAATGTCTCCGGATTGTTTTAAGTGTGCGCACAAGTTCATGAAGTGCCATCACACACTTCGATAGTTGCAATAAATGACTGCCGTCTCCTTTTGAAACCCGCTATTTATCCCTTTCTAAGAACTAAAATTAATTAATTACTGCAGTACATTACTAAAACTGTAGTAGGTAGCAAACTATAACATTGGAATCATTTTAACATTATTTTCATGGCTGTTTTATGATTGTCAGCGTAAGTAAGGAACATTCACACTAGATACTTGCCCATTCGTTCTCTGCTCGAGATGAACATGCCCTCTCCTTTTCCTGCTTTAGCTGAACATGCCTTCTACGTACCCTGTACAAGTAAATTTAACCCGGTATTTCTCGGTAACTAGGTACTTCCGTCCACCTTATGATGCGTTGCATAAAGCCGCCGCGCTAGTAGAATATTATCCTCTAGAAATCTCAATTTCGACCAAAATTCTAACTTTCTTCGATTTCCATTTACTCTTCAAATGTATTTGTGACAGTTTCTAGAATTTTCAGAATTTAATTCATGACCTGATGAATTTCTGTTTTAAAAGTGAAAAAATATAGCTTTCGAAAAAAAACAATGATTTTCTAGGTTTCAAAATTAACTAGTAAATTATTTTGCAACTTTCATTTACAAAATAATGTCTATGAACGTATGCAGATATTTCTAAAGTAAAAGTGTTAATGCTAATGTTACTTTACTGCAAAACAAACTTTAAAGAGATTGTTTAAAAAATTTCTCGCATTGCAAAGAATGTAGTTAAAATACTTTTAGTTAAATAGTTTACATGCTTTCGTTTGCAAAGAAAACTCTGGATGAGTCCTGTCAACGATTTAGCAAATAATTTCGCACTAAGATTCTCTTTTTTAGCACAATGATGAGCTTCCTAGCTACAAGCATTTTCCAGGTGCTGATGAGTTTGTCTGCTGAAATTAATATAATTGTGGAGAGTATGCGTCAGCATATCCCGCAACAGGAATCAAAGAAACTGGTATATATATTTCTTAGCAACTGTATTTCTAGTGATAGTTGTGCCAGATCAATAACTAATATTGAATAAATAATCTATACATTTAGCATGTATTTATTTCACTTAGAAAATCCCTTTCAACAATATGACGTCGGAGGGAGAGGACTGGTACTAGATCGAAGAGATGGAGGTAAACTATACTATTTAGTAATACTTTCATACTAGTAATGCAAGATAATTATCGCTAATATTGTTGTAAAATTTTAGCTTCATTAAATTAACCCCTTCTACTAAAAGATAAGTGTAAATCACATCGAAGCGCACAGCATGCTCACAAACATCACATGTATTATGTGTTTTATACTATTGAATATCACACATACAGTAATAGAATGTTGACGTAGCACTCGGGAAGGCCTGGGTTCGATCCCAGCGACCAACCATCCCGACTGATGTTTTTTCAAGGGTTTTCCTAAGTCACACCAGGCAAATGCAGAAATTGCACCCTCAACATAGGACCTGGCCGACATCTTCACGACTCTTTTCGCCTCCCCTATCCCGGCCTGAGACTTGGATGCCTAAAGGCCTTAAATAGAGTTCAATTCCATGTCCCGTATCATTAGGTAAACTTCAATATCTAGTTTCCGAAAGCGAACCATAAAAATGAAGGACATCTTTTAATACTGATTATAGTGTGTTTACTTTTCCTTTCGTTTCTAAAGTATGATTCAAAATTTGTACGAATAAAATTAATTTTCAAAAAATATTGTTTTGATTTACACTATTTCGTGTTGGTTTTGTCTTTTAAAAATTGTTCCTTTTTAAATCCACAGGCACTAATGTCGCAAGCAGAATTTAAACCGAAAGCTCTTTTACGGTAGTTTAGCGCATCAGTCCACTAGATCATAAAGTTGAGAATATAAATAATTATGGTATTGTCTTCGATGTATTGAGTTAAGCTCTTTTCTGATAATTAAACTACATATAATCATTAAATGCTTTATTATCAAACATACTGGTGTCTAACTCTTTTGCTTACGGCCAGCACTATTATAAATTACGAGGCCTGTTTCTAAAGTTGCGGTGAGTTCTGAAACTAAAAAAAAAAAAAAGAGTAAAATATAGTTAATATCTTAAAAGTTATACACATAATTTTGCGTCTTCTCCTCATATATTGGCACTTCCACTCAGGCATTTCTCCTAATGGAAAATTACATGTTTAATCTCATGATCAGAGACATGTGCCATCTCAGTGCTAAGCTAACCGAACACCTGTGAAATTCGGTGCCAAATGTGTTTTTCTTACGAGATGGTTTGTTATTATCCTATGTAAAAATGTTACAAGAAGTTCCAGGAAGAAGATGCCTTTTACGATAGCGGAGCCTGGGTCAAAGACAGTTGCTAATGACAATATCCTAATTGGCAATTTCATGGTGACTTTGCTATGACAGCTTCACAGTAGAACTTAACTACCGCAAATGTTGTGTTTGTTGTTTCTTCAGATGTCCTGCAAACCCTTAGAGGGTTAACCACGCATACCTTAATTCTCTTTCAGAATGGTGATTAGATACGCCCTGGAACAAGAAATACAGTAATAAGGGTGGAACTTCCGTAGGAATTGCATAGATTGATTATCAGTGTCACTCTTGTTTATGTTTCAAGAGCTTCTGGATATTGGTAAAATGAACCAAATGTAAAATATATGCTCTATATACAAGATAAACTTACGAGGGAAGGAATACAGGGAAATAATGACGATTTGAATCATTCAGGGATTGTTAATTTGTAATTAATCACCGTTCAAGTTTCTTAGTTTCTTAATTTCTTATTAAGAGTATTTTAAGCATATAGTACTTACTAACGTAGACATTTTATCACTAGAATTTGCTTTGTACGTTTCTTCCGACGCTTTGACCACATTTACCTTTCAACTACATGACCGTTAAACACTTTGACATGTATCCATTTAAAACAAACGTTTCACAATTTTTTTATACATTATTATTTCGTTGTTTCGCACCATATCGTTAGGTAAGGCGACTAAATAGATTTTAATATTTGCTATGCCATTATTTCAAAATGTATTATAATTTAATTATGCCATTTTATTGTAAATTCTATATTATATTTTTTTATTTACAGAAAGAGAAACAAATTTACAGTACCTGGAGCCATTGTATCTTGTACCTGATGATGCTAGTGAGTAATCATTATATATTTTCCTCTGAGATATTACGAGTTATACTATCATCTAAGTGTTAGATCAATCTTTTTACTATTACAGGTTTTATTAAAGCAAATTGTATCTTTAAATTCTGCTAATTACATTATATTCACTTCGTTTTCAAGTATACAAAATATTTCCCAATGAGATGAGATAGCGTGTAAGCATTTTTATAAGTGTAAAACATGTGACAATGTTCTGATAAAATACTTAGTTATGAAAACTTTACCCATATTTCACTAAATACAAATAACATTAATAACAACAATAGTAATGATACCTGCCATTAATGGGAATTTATTAACGTTTGTGTGCTCCAGATTGAGCCTTTTCGTTCCTTGTGGGAGCCTGCTCTTGACTGTGAAAATATTATTAACATTTTGCAGGTTGTAAAAATTTCAGTATTTTATAATAACTACTCTTATTTTCAAACCTAATGTACGTAGTTCGTACTTCAATGATTTTGTGTACAGTTCTTGGGTACGTATCTCCGCCATGCGTTTATATTTCGGTAATTTATCTCTATACACTAATCACAAATGTGTGAATCCTTGTACTATTTGTTTGATAAAGTATTCTTGTTTATTTTCTTCGTTAATTACAATTGTCTGGTAAGATGTGGTATGGTGTTCTGCATGTTACGTTGTCTGTCCGATGTGGTATGGTGCTCATATTACATTGGCTGGTCCGATGTGGTACGGCGTTCTGCATGTTACGTTGTCTGATCCGACGTGGTATGGTGCTCTGCATGTTACGTCGTCTGGTTCGATGTGATATGGTGCTCTGCATGTTAAGTTGTCTGGTTCGATTTGTTATGGTGCTCTCCATGTTAAGTTTTCTGGTCTGATGTGGCTTGGTGGTCTGCCTATTATCTTGTCTGGTCCGATGTAGTATGGTACTCTGCATGTTTAAACAGTTCTATGTTAACGTAGTGTACATGTTTCAATTTCATCTTCTTTTTTATCTTTCATTTGTCGCCTCCAAAATCCAAGGGATTTAAGTGACATTAATGACTTTTAAAAAGAATGAAGTAATCTTTCATATGTAACGCGAAATATATTGACACAAAATTGTCATATTTTAATACATGAACACATTTATTCCAAGGTTTTTCTGTACAATATATGACAGTTTTGTGTCCCACAAATTTCGACTTATATTTAAACGATTACCTCGAATTTTTATTCGTTATTGTGACTGATATCTCTTGGTTTCTGGACTCTTAATTTGTAATAAGGTTCGTCTTCTGCCCTTATTTCAATCTTCCTAGCCATTTTTGGTGTACTATTCTTTTATTAGTTCATTCTTTTCTTTATATTCTGCTTAGCCATTGGTTGAACGCAGCTTATGATATGTTAAATATTGTATCAAGGCGTATAAGAAAAGAAAAATCGCTCGTTAATACAACAACGAAATATTAAGTTTAAATCGAATGTGCAGAGCTTGACTTCATTGAAAGTCCTATGCTTTTCAACAAAATAACAATTTTGAGGTTAGTGTAGTAACTATTGACCAGTGATACCTAACTTTGTTTTGTCCACGGGGCACATTCAAATTTAGCTCTATCTTTGTAGGCCAGAGCATACACAAACATCAATAGCATACAATCGTGCATGGCATTTAATTGCAGCTTTTAAACGCTAATATCACAAAGGTAAGAAAATCCTTCGCAGGTACAGGCAATTAATGATTGTAAACACAGCAAGATAAAAACAAAAGAATTACATTGTAAGTTTCCTTGAACTTACAATTTAACTTTATAGGTATGGGTTGAATTCTGTCTTTGTGAGTTCAGCAAAATTACTTTCATGTTTGGATTAAGACGGAGAAGTAAAATAAAACCTTCTTCCCACATGTGTGAAGTTCCCGAGTTACCCCAGGTTACCTCGAATTAATCTCAGCATGGATTCTATGTAGATATTATATTACCAATGCTGCTGCACCGGTTTCTGGCGTGGGATTTTATTTTCAGATCATCGATGTATACCATATGAAGGGAGTAGGGCAATTTATATTCTAGCTAACATGCAAAGTCTGTTCACCTGTCTGAAAATTTAATGCGGGATCTAATTTAAAGCTAAGCATGCAAAGTAAAACGTGGGGGAAACAAAACCCAAGAATACAATATGACAATATATTTGCAAGATCACCTATCTCAAGGAATCTTAGTTCTTATCTGGACCGAAGCCCAGTTACAATAAGTGAATTTATATTGCCTCGTCTACTTATATACCCTTACTCCGGGTGTTCTTTGGCTTCCGCTGTGGCACAATAACTCAAATATTTATTTGCGCCAATATTTCTTTATTGGTTTAATCAAATATTTGATTTTAAGTCTTTAGATCTCGAGACACTTATATTCAGTTTATCTCAAGCTTTTTATCATTTGTTAAATATATTTAATTACATATTGAACTTGCATCGTTCCATATAATGTCGATATCCATAACTTTTAATACATTTCTTGCCTTTTAACAAAATTATTAGATTAATAAAAATAAGAACATATTTAATTTAGTTTCAGAGCGTAGCAACAAATTATATACAGTGCATAAAAGGTGTGCGTCATGGAAATTACCAATGGGGTCACACATGTTCATGGTAAACAAATATAACATATATAAAGTCCGGAAAGGCAAAAGTGCCCCACGGACCGTAGATTGAGATTACTGCTATAGACGATAATTATGAAGAAAAGAGCTACAAGTGGGAAGTAAGTTGTAAAAATGAACTTAAAAATTCAAATGTGAGCCAACACAATTCGAACCCCAACTATATAATTGGTAATCGAATATGAGTATCAGATATGAATAACAAAGATGGTGGCGTTGAGTTTCATAAACATTCCACTCATTGTGTGAGGGGCTCAGAATCAAAGGGGTGTAAGTGCTATTGAGAGATAACAAAATCTCAATTTATTTTCTGTAATATAAAATATATATAACAAAAAATAATAATTTGTACAAATATTTTGTGTTATTACTAATATTTCGTGTAACTTGGAAAGTATAAACTCTTTAAAGTTTTAATGTAAATTGGATCCCTTCTGAAATTCTCATATAATAAATATTAACTTTGTAGATGTTCTGGCATTAAGAACTAACGAAACATGACTTTCAACAATCATGACGTTATAGATACTTTGATTTGAATTCTTTATGTAGTTTACTAATAACGAATAACTTTGGACAATACTTCAAACTGAATAAGCCTTTTCCTCTCTTAGATTTAATACAATTATAATTTTTCATAGGTATTTATTTAGATGACTGGCCACTTCCCACTGCTGATGTTAATGGCGGATACGAGACTGATATATATTCACCTAAAGTAAGAACAAGTAAGTGGAATACGAGTTTTATTTATATGTTCAAGTTTATATGAAATTGTAGTTAATAATTAAAAATGTACAATGGAATAAATAACAATTAGTAATGGAACTATAATTTTAAAACTTGTAAACCACTACAGTACCAAGATCATTTAATGTGCTATAGTTGAGGCGGTCTACGAAAAAGGGCCTATAGACAATATTAAAGCATAGGGCTATGTGACCTTTTCCCATAGACCGCCTCAATTCATATGTACATCATATTTAAAAGCTTAAATGTAACTAACCTTTTAACGAATAATATGAAATAGTTTTTCCTGTACCAGATTTTCCGAAACTACATGACCCAAATCCACAATAGGACTACAGTAGTCACTAAAGATCCGTGCAACAGGATAGAACAGCGTATACAGTGGGGCAATTTTATTGCACGTGTTCAAATTGTGACGTATGGCGGTAGGAACGTATCGTAATGTGGTTCGGATATGAGACGTAGAAATTAATGGTATTTGCAATTTCATATCAAGATACAAAGTTTCGAAGATGAACGTAGAGGGCGTAGATGAAGACAGGTAAACTACGTTTAAAAGACGTGTATACATACCAATTCACAAATGAACGGCCGGGAAACTTGTCTAATGGTTGAACGTTTCCAGTTCAACCGTTTCTAAGACAATATACCAAATAGGGGAAGTTGAAAATATAGAACACTGCGTACCACATGAACTAATGGGTCATCAAGAACAGCATTGAATCGATACCTTTAATTAATTGGCAGCGATCGGACACATTCCAAAACCAAAGTTACTCCACAAATGTTTTTGCTGTTAGTGTATTGGGCAGCACTGGATTTTGCCAATTACAAGTTCTTCTCTCTTGGTAAATCAATTACTGTTGTCATGTACTGTGTAGATATTGGCGAGACACACTAGGACTTGTATAAATAGCAGCCGACGTTAAACATTAGAAAGCGCCCGTGATCCTAACAGGCAACGCTTAATCGCACATGACAAAAAATTAGTATTATTCCAATTACCGGATGTAATTCGTACTTCATATGTTTATGGACTTAAGACACTTCCCGAAGGATGGATGCACGAAAGTTACTTTCAGGACATAATTTGTTCACAAGAGGAAAACAAAAATCTTAAGGAAAGGGATTTAGAGTCTCAAACCCACACATAAACATTTTGGTTACCGTTACACAATCCAGTACAACCAAATGCTTGGTTTTCAACAATACGTACAGAACCTCTATTTCAATTTTAAGACATAAAAATACTTCAAGTACACTCATATAAAGATTAAATCTTCCTTCACTAAAATATTCAAAATATCAAACTGAAGATTAAAGTAACAGAAATTATATGCCAATTAAACTATCAGTTTGAATTTAAATTTTGAGTATTTTAATATACTAAGGTTTGAATCTCTAAAGGGATGTACTAGAATTTCTTTCAGCTTATATAGCTTAAAATTACAATACCGATTCCCCTTCTAATATTTAAAACCAAACATTTGGTTGTCCTGCATGGGGCAACGGTAACCAAATTGTTTTTTTTTGTTCTGTGCGGTATGTTTATTCTATTGCAAAACTCGATGGTATTTACGGTAAAAAAAGCAATTTATTCCCGAACGATTTAGTGCCATAGCTGTACAGTTTATAATATATACAACTGAAGAAATAACATATGAAATCACACTAGTCTATCAAAATGAAAGTATAGATTTTAGAAGTGACATAAAACACGTTTCCGGTAATCTTTGGATGACCCCTAACCCGTGCCACGCTAAATGAAGTAAATTAAGGCATAAATCTTTCAGTAAACTTTATTAAATTTCTGTTTCATGACTTTAAAAAAAAAAAAATGTAAATAAACATTGCACACGAACTGTATGAGCTTCTCGACTTGTGTGGTTTTGCGCGTTACCTGTTCAACTGTACATTAAATAAACACTTTGTTCTGGAGTCCATGTAGGAGTAAGGATTCAGTTTATCTTTGTCGGATTTATATTGTATTAACACTAGAGGTTGTTGTCGTTGGTAAGAATGCGCAGGTTCCACAAAAAGATTTTAGTATATTCTGTGCAGAATGACAAACTTATTTGTTTAGTTTTATTTTAATTCGCATTTCTTATTCTTTTACAGAAAGGAGTCGTCAGTTTTATCGGAAATTAGTTGGGGTATTATATGCCCAGCCGGGTAAGAAAACGTTTGTTGTTATATTTAATTTACAATCATATGTTCTTCCACAGTTGAGTTCTTTTAAGCTTTTTAATGTTTCAGAAATTACAGATGAAGCTGTAGGTATTGGTATTAAAGTGGAATGAATAAATCAAATGTTGTAAGTTTTGTTGTGAGCTAAAACTTAATAATTTCTGAAAGGGTATCACTCAAGGACTCATCCATAAATACATTAGCACATCCACCAGGAAAGCTGTCGATCAAGCGCAATACCATTAAGGACTTGGAAAAACTAAATCGTTATGTTGTTGATCAGTACTTCGAATACTATGATGAGGCTCTAAAGTGGTCACTGAATAGTAAGACCAAGACGATGGCTAAGCTTATCGTTAGATAATAATTTTGTTTAATTGAAGAATATGTGACATAAACATTAGAAGAGTGTAATTGATATGTTAGTTTGTAACTCGTAAATAAATAAGAAAGAAAAGAAAATAAATTTGATTTCTGTACTTATTTCTTCATTTTTAAAAGGGCAGCAATCCAAACGTTTTACTGACCAATACCATATTCATATATAGTAATACTTGAAGTTAAGCGACAGATTGGACCGACAAAAATAGAGTCACGCGAATTCGCGTAATTCGAGGTAAAACTTGGTATATAAATACATACAAACTTTGAATAATTAGAACACTTAGGATAAACAATTGCGACAGCGAACGCCGTGCAGCTATGCCGTCCAAATGGTACCTTGTTTTCCCATAAATGTGTCTGATAAGCAGACCCCACTTTCTCCTTCCTTCGTATATCCCATACTAAAATCAGTAAACATCATAAGCACATTTGTTTTTAAATATACATGTATTAGTATCGATAAAATGAAATAATGAAAGCCGGACGAATTAATAGATATAAGCTGAAGGAGGGAGAAATTTAAACACACACAATGAAAAAATGAAACCGGTGGATGTCTGTTAGACAGACGAAGACAAATGAGAAAGAGAAAAGCGGAGAGAAGAAGAAGGAGGAGGAGGAGGAAAAGAAGAAGAAGACGAAGAGGGAGTACAGATAAAAATATGGAATTAAACGTAGTAAAAAGAAAATAACATTATAAAGTTCAGTTCCTACAGATCTAACAACCAGATAGAAGTGACTTTTGGATGTTTTAATTTTTCAGATCTATTCGAATACGTAGAGGGTGTTTGCAAAATTCATTAAGTGACTTTCAAACTGGAGACTAAACTTGGTGGTCAGATTAAATACTCATGATATCCAGTGAAACTGCAGTTTTGAGACATATCTAGGATAAAGTCCAAATTGTAACACACACGCTTTCTTTGCACGTGGTTCGGTTGCAAATTCGGTGGGGCTTATGGAATGTATTAGTTTGGAATACATTGTATTCAGGGATGTGTAAAGTCAAAATTGGGAGGGTGTAAGTAGTTTTGCAATGTTTATATCAACTTTTGACGGCAAAAAAAGTTAAAGTTGGGAGGATAGTCTCAAGGATTTGGGGCAAACACCCCTACAGGGGCCGAGGTCTGTCGGAATCACAGATTGTAAGAAACCCAGTAGATACCGTAGGCCACGTTTCAATTCCATATTTTTATCTGTACTCCCTCTTCCTCTTCTACTTCCTCTTCTTCTCTCCGCATTTCTCTCTCTCTCTCTCATTTGACTACCTCTGCATAAGAGAGATCCATCGGTTTCAATTTTTCGTTGTGTGTGTTTACATTTCTCCCTCCTTCAGCTTGTATCTATTTATCCGTCCCACTTTTATTCTTTCATTTTATCGATACAAATACATGTATATTTTGAAAACAAAAATGTGCGCATGATGTTTGTTGATTTTAGCATGGGAGAGACGAAGGGAGGAGAAAGGGGGTTTACCAGACACTTTTATTGGATAGGAAATTACCATTTGGATCGCTTAGCTGAACGGCGTTCGCTGTTGCAATTTTTTTACGTGAAGTGTACCAAGGGTTAACAAAGACACTAGGTAACAAGAAAAACAGTTAATAAAATTACAGTTCTGTATATATCGTTTCCCTTGTTGTGCTAGGTACAGGAGTAACAGATGTACTTCGTTTGGAAGACAAAGATTTTAATGTTAAAAGACAAAAATCAAAACAATATCGTCGATCGAAGAGTCGTAATCGTGAACATGGAATGCACACGAGAAACACTCAAAATAGTCGGCAATAGTTTTAACAAACGAATAAAAAAACCGGTTAACTTTTAGCTCAAGTAAGTCGGGTAGCGTAAATCACGATATTATTGTATTGCAATAATGATACAATCTTGTGACTCAGAACTGATTTTAAGCCGTCAAACCTGCTAACTTCTATAGAATTTAGCACACTTTATTGTTTTCCATTTAAAAACGTTTGTTTCAATTTAGCAAAAAGAAAACTTTACACCTTTACTTATACCTTTCGAAAAATGTACGATCGTTTATAGTTTTGAACTTTAATAGTTAAGTGTGCTGATACGATTATACCCTACAATTAGAAGTCCTTTGTTAATATTATCATTATTTTCATAACATTGCACACAATGTTGTTATCAATATTAAGAGCGGAAATTAATTAGCATTAGTTTCATAGAAAATGAACTTTCCAGTTATCCGGTAGATTCTACCCACATAGCAGAGTACGTCCCTGGGACGTCCCATTTAGACCCCATTACCGTCATAATGGTCCTGCTCCCATAGCGATGTCCTAAGGACGTCCGTGGGATAACTCTGTGGGCAATACAAACAGTTCATCCCGTATGGAGGTACCCTGGATGTCCCCCGGAAAGCAGTGCGTAATTACATACCTCGAATTTCTATAAATTAAATCGACCTTACTATTATTATTATTTAATTAATTATAACTATACGAAGGATATGCCTTCGTATAGTTATACGAAGGATTAATTATAACTATATGTCCCATGGATGTAAACGGGACTTAAACAGGACGTCCTACGGACGCCCCGATATCCTGCCAGGAGATCCGTCAGATATCCCTGGGACGTCATTTTGCTATGTGGTTAAGTGATGACAATGAATTTTAGTTTCTGATCGACATGTTAGGTAGTTGCAAACATGTGAATAATTATTGGTCTCGGGGTAGATGAGAGATTAGTGCACACATTTTCTGTGTGCGAAATTAGATCATAGAGAACGTATAAGACATTAGAAAAATATTAAGTTGGTTTGTAGCTTATTTATCAAACATAAATTATATGAAATTTGTATTTCATAAGCTATCTCATCTACGAGTACATTATCATTAAACGTCATTCGTTTTCTTTTTCAGAGAATGTTCAATTTCCTAATGCAAATATAGAAAATACACAAAACCCAGGTAAGGAAATATTAGTTATAAATACTTTAAAATAAAATATTTATTTACTACTTTTAAGCTCTAATATAAATTAAGCTTTGATAACGATGTTTATATTGTAACAAATATGTTGCTTTAATGTTCTAGTGCTTCGATAAGGACACATAATTTTCTGTGTGCAATATTAATAAATATTATACATAGAATTGCAGCAATTTTAATGTTTTTTGCTGAAGCTTTAACTTGTACGTACAAAAGATCACAAAAGTCATTTATTAAGAAGAAAGGTTTAACTGCAAAAGTTTGGAAAGCGGTTATAAATTGAACTTAACAATCCATTAAATATAAAAGCTGTGTTTTAAATTAGGATCTAAATATTCTTTGCTTTGTCCATTCCATTCAGTTTTAATTCAGTCTGATTAATAGCTTATATTGTTTTAACTGTTTGCAATTTTTTTTTGGCATATAAACTAAAGCTATACAATTTCACAGATGCAAAGTTCTGAAATGTACATAAATGATTTCCTTGCTACTAATTTTACACGGTGAGATATACATTACTTTTTTCATTCGTAAAGCTAGAAAATTTACACCGTTAATAGTATCTTCAAAGTGTTTTCAATTGTGACTTTTTTCATTTTTATACACATTAAAATTAAAAAGTGATGTTCCAAATAAAAGTACCATGCAATGCTTCATTAAGTTATTAAATAGATAAATAGCAATACCGTTTTATTCATTTCCAAATGCAATGAATAATAAATTAAAATTTACAGTTAATAACAAATATAAAATTTAGAGGAAGAACTTTGTTTCTTCACAGAATAACTTTGTTTGTGGTAAATCTGGAAATTAAGTAAAACAAATAACAGCTACCGTGACCAGGACTTGAAACCATATCTCTCAGTTTCTGGTCTTGTATGATAACGATTATACCACCATGGCACGACCAATTCTATGAGTATATTTAAGTGTTGCTCATGCCTTAATACTCTTCCATATTGTAAATGTACTCTCTGTATGTTAAAAGTTTTAGTTAATTCTATTCTATAATTTTGTAGTTCAGAAAATACATTATATTTTCCTTTCTACAAGAGAACTATTGATACGATAAACCTTGAAATTAACACAAAATTTACTTTGAGTCCCGATCATGTCGGCTGTCAAGTTTTCTGTTTCATTTGAAATAAAACAATTATTTGTACCGGAATATTTAATGATGTGTTTCTGCTATTTGAGTCAGAACCTACTTTGTACATCTGCTGGGTACTAAACCATTGGTTTTGAAAATATGATACAGCGGAAGTATGAGTCTGGAACAGGGCCAAATGGACTCGTAGAAATTTAATGTTTATCATATCAAAAATGGAAAACAATAGTGAATAGAAATTACTATAAAAATGACTTTCTCCTAAGTCATAAAACAATAAATTTGTAATGGATAAAAGATGTCTTAGTGAGATTAAGTATTGTGTGAAATCAACAAAACCTAGTACGCATCAGCTCAAAAATCCTAATATAATTTTGAACTGAGGCTTGTGAAGGAGATCTGACCTTTCATATTTATCATACTTGTACATCGACTTATGAAGGGATAACAAAACTTTTGATATGTAATTAACCATCATAATTCTAGAAACGTAACACAAATCGGTGGCTCCGTCACAAAGGGTAAATAGTGAAGCAAAACATTGTGGCAAGAGTAAGTGTTATAAAATGGTTTTGGTTTTGCTGACAATTATAACTGCTTGTTGATTGTTTCACCATTTCATAGTAAATTTTTATACAGGAATAGAGTGATTACTATTCCTCTTAAGGTTCCATTAGTTTGTTCGGTCTATTTTGCAATACTCGATTATTTGTTTCTTGATAACAAAAATCCTAACTGTATTTGGGCCTAGAGAGAAAAACTGAATAGAAGTATTAACTCAAATGGAAATATTGTCTGTGTTTCAGTTTTTCTTCAAGTTCCCAATTCCGAAAATTTTCATGTAAACGGAGAGGAAGCTTTACTCCCTCAGGATTTTATTCCAAACGATGGTAAGTGTATATTTTATATTTATTTTCTTATATTTATGTGACGGAGTGTAGGTCATAGAGGCATTCTCTTCCACTCAACCATCATCATCATCTATATGAAAAAAATGTACGTAGAATAATGGTTGTTTTCAACTCAATACAATGAAAATAACTGAGAAAATAATAAGTACTAATATGTGTAACTATACAGAAACGAAATCAAACACATCCACACACACAACACTACATATACTTCATTACCACACACACTCGTACATGCATATTGGAAACACATCCCTATTCATCATTTACGTCGCTTAATACACATATACATACATTAATGATAATAATAGCATGAAGATGTCTTATCAGCGTACTAAAAGCTACATATTTCTACATTAAAGAAAAAAAATCTACATTCAAATATTGCAATCAAGAAAACTTCAGCCATAAGTAGCTGTACTATCTTCAAGAACAAAGAATATTATTTCGGACGTCAAATGTTCTTGATTTTTAGAAATAAAACAAAGACATCTTGTTGATGAATGCATCGAAAATTTATCTTCAGTGCATAGAGAAGGCTAAATTCGCTGCCTTAACTTTTTGGCTCAACGCTCTACGAAGCTACCAGGAGGCATGTACTAGTCCTGTGCATAAGCTGATTTTCTCTGATTGCCCTGGCTCACACACACAACATGTATTCTTTTGCAAAGGAATGAACATGTAATAGGAGCTGTTTTCTTATATATCTGTGAGAAAATGAATCGCAATTATTACTTATCTTAAACAGGCAATGCATGTATCTACATACATCCTGCCTTAACAGCAGAAAGTCTATATCTTCAAAGGAAGCTGGAGATACTACCTTTGCTCATTTTTTCTGTTATTGACTCGACAGTCCTTAGCCACAATTTAGTACGAAGGCAAGAAAGATTCATTTCAATTAAATTTCAAAGTTGAAAATTTAAAGATCATGGTTTGACTTAATTTCATTTTTAATCTTAAAGAAACCCAATTTTCTTTCTGAGTTGTAAAAATCTGTACCGATAGTATAATGTAATTACCTTTTCAGAATTATATTTGAAATTTTATTTAACTGATTCGTTCCCAGTCTAATTGATTTATGAAAAATGAACACAAATATACGGGCTATCTTAGATGAATGATTATAATACCTAATTATGAACCTCCACAGTAAAATGGTTCGGCATCGTGAAAATTTTATCTATTAAAATTGGTAAAGTAATGCAGGTGATAAATCGGAATGTCAAGTAGACGAGATGATGACAGTCTATTCCATTTAGTAACAACTGGCACTACGGGCAACAGTTTCTTCGTTCTCCTTTTCAATCGTTCATTCAAATACAACAATTGTATATTTCAGTATTGAACCATCTTTTGTAAATATGTATGATCAATTTACCACAACTACAAGAAAGATTAGTACATTGCTCAAAGCAACATTTGTTGTTCGAGAGTGAGTAAGCCTTACAAAGGTTCTTTAACATTGTCCTGATTCCACAGCAGAGTATTTTCCAAGCTACTTTTCTAACATAATTTGTTTCTTCTCAGATACAGAAAGTAGAGTTGTTTTCTGCTATTGTTCTTCGCTATCGACCTTCAGCATTTCAATACTATACTATATTTCTGGATTTTTATATATAACAATAATTTAATAATAATTGCTAGAGTTAGAAAAGAAGTGAGTGAAATTTAGATTGGTCAGTATAGGAAAATTTATTCAAGAACGATATTTATGTATATTGTTACAATATATTTTAATATAGATATTCATATGTTTATACTCAAATTTTTAGACTAATATAAAATTAGAAGATTATATAAAAGCATGGGAGATTATTTGTAGTTTTGTGTATACAAATAGTTGAAACAAACTTGTGTATTTCATTCTTTGGACAAGCTCAAATATACATAATATAGAAATTATCTACCCATTATTCAGAAAGCTCAAATGATTATTGTGTACATTTTTTCGTTGTTGTTACTCGACCACTTTTTATATTAGCCTTCGCTTGGACTTAGAATTTACGTTCTACTATAGAATGCCATGTGTATGTACATTGTAATAAACGTTGCTAGGTATTCACTAACCTACTAAACGAAACAATCTAATACAAGGTACGCCATGCAACGTATGTAAAATATACATATAATACGTACTATTAAAAATTAACATTAATCATGCATTTTAGTGCTAAAAAAGTACTAGCTAGTTTGACATGACATTAATCATGTATTTTAGTGCTAGTTTGAGAAACGGGTAACTCTGAATAGTATATTCTAATCAATAGTTTAAAACCATTAAGATTTGTTTAGCAGCGTAGGTTATTAAAGAACAACCTTTAATATTCACAATTGACAGATGCTCGCATCAGTATTTAACATGTTTATTTATTGCATATTTGTTTAAAACAGTAAATGCACAATCGTGTTTCAACATCTATCAAGTAGCTACCTCTTAATAACTACAAAATGTACGCTATTCACTTACTTCAATACCACCTTGCTCGATAAATATTGTCTCTTATATGGTAAAAATTATAATTACATTTTACTGTTTGCGGTATCATCATTTCAAGTCCGTTCGTTATTCGAGAATTATTATTTATAAATATAGAACTGTTTTGTTTGAGCTTAACGTTTTTCAACGAGTAACTGAACGATCTTCGAGTGAATGAATGTAATAATTTTTCGTAAGTCGCTTATAAAAATACTAAGTTTAGACTATGTGACACTCTGGACTAATATATTTTTTTAATATTTCAGATACATATCAAGATGAAGTTTATTTCTCGGAAGACCCCTACTTACCAGGTCAGTAAAGTTGCAGCGCTAATCAAGTACTTGGGATATATTAAAAACTAATATCAATGTCAATAGTAACATATAATATAGTGGTAGTAATATTGATTTCTTAATATAAGTTTTGTCGATTTGAATTTCGCAGGAGCAGTTTCAATTACATCCATTTGTTCTACTTGTTTTACGTATGGAACCAAGATCATATGTCATACATTGATCAGAAACGAAACTGTATTGCTTTAAGGGTATAAGATTATGCTTAATATGAAAATTTCAAAACATTTAAGGGGATCAATAGGAAAGGGCATAAGTCGAATCCTAATAAAAACTTACTTTTTACTTCAGATAGACAGTTTTTTCGATCGAGAGTCTCAACCCGTAATGATTGTGCCTGGTGCATTTGCAAGCAAACTGTTTGAACTTTTTAAGACTACGCCAACAATTTCTCATTACGTTTTTTTATATTCAACTTTTATTACAAATATATTTATTGATTTTTAAATTTTGGTACGTGTTTCTTCTTAGTTTGGTGTTTATAAAGGCACTACATTTTGTATGTTATTTCTAACAAGGGAAGGAGCACTCAGATCAACTCGAAACCCAGCTTCAAACCTTGTAGATCAGCCACAAAGAGATGGTCACACAAAAAATAGCTGCCAATTGGAACTGCAAGACCTTTAAATAATCTGGTAAAATTTGACACGGTCTATCTTTGCAGTACTTATCAAAAGTTACGAAATTGTTAAATATCTCTATTAAAATGCATTCTTTGAAAACTTAAAAGGGAAAAGTTTCACAAAATCAATATAACTATCGGATGGACTAGCCAATCAAAATGTGTGGGGTTCTATGGGACCCAATTGTGATTTCTTTTAAATGAAAACCCTACTTTTATTGCAGATTTAGTATCTATGGAAACAAGAAATGGGAATATGTCCTACTTTTTGTGTAGTAATCTCATTGTGGTTGACCTATTTGTGTACGAAATTTGAAATTAGGTTCCCACATATTTTCAGTGTCCCGATCGATAGCTCTGTTGATTTTCTGTAAGTCTTGTCTCTTTAAAATAAAAGAAAACGCATTTTAACCCAAATATTTAGCTATTCCTGAGCTTTAAACACATTTCATTATTCTACTTTCCGGACCTGTAGAGCCTAGCACTCACATTCCAGATTCGAGCAGGACATATTCTGATCTATTGTTTCTGTAGATTCAGAATTACTCTAAAAAGTGGAGGTTCACATTAAAAATGCAAAATCTGGCTCCATGGGGCCCCACACAATTTTTTAGCTTTTATTCTAAAGCCTTGCAGTTCAAACTGGAAGCTAAATTTTGTGTGATACTCTCTTTGTACCTGACCTACTTGTGTACAAAATTTGAAGTTGGGTTGGAGGTGAATTGAGTGCCCTTCCATTGTAAGTTCTATTGTTCTATTGTCTACTATAACTACTTTATTTATAAGAATTTCTACGACGATTGTTCTCTTACATTAAAATATGTTTTATTTATATTTTCGAACCTAATGATGCCATGGTGAAATTGTAGAAAGTATTGTTCACATTATATATGACTTCTAAATTACATTTTCTTTAACTATACATAATCGTACTGGATTCATTACTTGATATTATTTTAACTCTGATAAACTTCCATGTTCTTTTGTTATGTTAAAAGAATTGATTATTATAAGTTATTATTCTTAGCGAAGAAATTTGCTTTATGTTTTATAATACCATATTTATAAGAGCATTGTAATTTTTATTTTAATGAGTTTGTTTAAATTAATTTTCAACGACTTTTTCGCTTTTAATTTTAATTCTTATTTTATTTTCACATAATGAGTGTATCATTACGTAAGAATACAAGGAATAGTAATTTATTATTTCATACATCATTAATCTTCCTGTGCTGTCCTTTAGAGAGAATGTGGGCAACTTCTTTCTACACAAAGGCCAATGGATAATGAATGATAATGTCATGAAATGCAAACCGTTAGACACAACAAAAATATGATTTTCAAAATGTAAATGTATACTCTGTACGATGTGTTTGCGCCATTTTCGGCACATGTGGGATATGGGGTTGAGCAAGAAGAAGTGAGGTGTGGTGATCGCTTTAGGTAGAGAATGTGTCCTTTTCAGATGGGATTTCGATGTAATTCTTTCTTCAAATTTGTAATACGGTTTTCAATTGTGCTGCGTAATCCATTATAGGCATTGGTCAGGATTGTTTCTTGCCTTTTATAACAGCGAAGGTTATCGAAAAACGAAACCCTAGTTAGATGTTAATCACCTGTAGTTAAAAGTAGCAACATAAAAGTACCTGATAACATCAGGTTAAAAGTACCTGATAACTTTTCTCAGTAACAAAAATATACCAGAAGGGGTCAAGAGTAACATCTATGAATAATGCAGAGATGGAAGAGCGATTTCTCGTACAACGGATTTTAAAGAACAAATCTCCTATTTATTCCCACCAATTTCATATTGTTAAAACCGCTATGACCTGTGGGTTATTTGAGCTTCTAGATTGAAACTTTCTGCGTTGTTAGCTGCAATTGTGTGGTAATTGTTACGAGTGCAAACTTAGTTTTTTAAATGATATCCCTGTATAAATGATATCCCTTGTTTCCCTGTACTCTTCATATCGTTCAAGATATCTGCAGACTGTTCTCAAGTGCCTGACGAGCTTATAGATAGCCTTTCAAAAGCGTTCTTTGTTTAAGTACCTGACTATGTTATATATACACTTTCCAAAGCGTTCTGTGTTTTCAAGTACCTGACGAACTTATATATATCATTCTAAAAGTATTCTTTGTTCTCAAATACCTGGTAAACGTATAGATACCGTTTCAAAAGCGTTCTGTGCTCTCAAGAACCTTGCAAACTTATAGATACCATTTCAAAAGCATTGTGTGTTCTCAAGTACCTGGTGAACCTATAGATACCCTTTTAAACGCATTTTGTGTTCTCAAGTACCTGACAAACTTGTAGATATCCTTTTAAAGTGTTCTTTGTTTTCAAGTACCTGACGAACTTATTTATATTTTTTTGAAAGTGTTCTTTGTTCTACAATACCTAACGAGCTTATATATACCGTTCCAAAAGCGTTCTTTGTTCACAAGTACCTGACGAGTTTATATAAATCCTTTCAAAAGCGTTCTCTGTTTTCAAGTACCTGACGAACTTATAAATACCCTTTCAAAAGCTTTCTCTGTTCTCAAGTACCTGACGAACTTAAAGATACCCTTTCAAAACATTATGTTGTAGTGCACAGTTAGCATAGATTATAAGACGTTAAATCGGCGGTCGGAAGGTATATCACACTGAAGCATTTTTTTTATTATTTTCTAAGATGAGAACATTATATTTCTTTATTACTACTAAATGAATAAATACTACTTTGTTGTTTTGTTGTACATTTTCAATATTTTATTAAGTCGTCGTGATGTTTAAAAGGGGACAATGTAATCTGAATGGAAAAGAAATGACCTAAAAATGTTAAATTCCCATCGAAAACAACTAACATATAATCCCATCTTTTTCGAGTAAACATTTTTCACTTTCTCCTATGAAAATCCGCTCTCTCTTTCCACTCTCGCAAAATGAAATATTCACCTGGTCCGAATTTAGTGTGTACACTCATGTTTGACGTTAACAAAGCAGGTACGTATTGCTATTTGCTAACATGTCAATACAGATTATTACGCTGAAGTTTTAGGGATATACGTTTTAAATACAATATATGCTATTGCCGTATTTTCTGCTTTCTACAATTCTCTTTACTGTGAAAGTTTCTTGTATTATGGGTTGATTTTATACAAAACGTAAGTATATGATACTTAATTGACTATTTGTCTCTGTTTTCAATAGAAGATCATTTCCTTAGAAAATGAAAGTAATAATTTCATTCTAATTTAATATCAGTATATCACTGTTGTTTCTAAAGTACAAACAGTGCCTTATTATAAAATATAATTTAAAATCCACGATACACATTTTGAGATATACATTATCATAATAATAGTACTATTTATTATGATATAGGATATAGGATGACGCAGAAGCATTTGGGGTGTTTTAAATTCAAATTGGTACAAACGTTAAAAAAGCCGAGTAGCAACTGATGCTATACAATAAAGGCTTTCAACATACCTAGCTCCAATGGGGCGTTGTGTCATGTTGTATCACAGTAGAGTTATTCTGTTTTGCAATAAAAATAACTTTCAGATTGAAGTTCTGTGCCGACTGAGACTGGGGATTTAAACTCAACCTTCGTGATGCGGTTCATTCTTGAAATATTGTCCTCGCGCGGAAATTTCAATTCGAGAAAACAGGTTGTTAGACCTGTAGTACGGATGGAGGTTCAAAGAACTGAACACATCGAAATTATATAAATCTTGTATTTAGTCAAAAGTGCTGTTTCATATTATAAGGAAAACAAGAAGAGGAATGGCACGATGCAGCACGGTGCAATGATTCATTACAACTTGTCCTGTTAAAATGGTGTAATTTCCTCTTTCCATTAGGACCTCGTTGATACTTTTCGTCATTATCAGTAGAGACAGTTTGAATTTGAAACATTCGGCATTACCATTCTGCGTATTCACTTATTCATGCTTTCTAAACTGCAATGTCTTCCATATTTATTTGAGCAAAAGTTTTATGAACATATGAGATGTTTAGAGCACAGATAATATAAATATCAATTTATCGAAATACAGTTACCTACATAAATATGTAGCTAAACAACACCTACCTTTGATGAAATGAGGTCATATTTGCATTACACCTTGTGTAATAGAAACACATTCTCTGAGCACCAATCATAGAAATGTTTTAGCTATTGAGTTCCGTAACTCTTTTCTATTCCTCGTTTTCTAAACCGCTTACCCTATTTATTGAATCTAGCATATTTCTGTTAATCATACATAATGTTTAGTAAACGCTACTCCGTTTTTGAATAATCTTGTATTATTTCAATAACTTTTGATAAAACATATGCATTGTTGAATATTTAAAAGACATGAATCATTAGTAATTGTAATAACTATACCATAGAAGTTGAAAAAAAATGCAGAATAGGATAGGATGGAATAAGATACCATATAATGTCCTTTAAACTTTAAGGAAGTTCGTATTCTTGTTATACAGTTTGCACCCAAGCATTAACAATATTTTTCCTTATATTTGAAATCATCCCTTGCATGTTAAGGATAATTTTTACATGTACATAAAGTTTACTTAAAGGAGAGGAAAGTCGGGCAGACACCAGGTTTTGAATATGTACTTGCTTGGACAAATACATTAGAATTAAGCTTGATTGAGAGTGGCGCATGACATGATCCCTTAAGAAAATATTTTGACCTAGATATGTCTTACCAAATTAGCTGCATTGTGGTTTAACATTTTACCACGCTGAACTTCTACCTCATTTGTTGTTCTGGATGCGCCATTAATGCAATAGCATGTATTTGTGGAAGCTTGTATTTATTTCAGCGAAGAAACCTGAAAATTGCTTCGTAAAAATGTTTCAATTTAAAAATATAGTACTGTAATTATATTTAATCTAGCTTACTGAGACTTTTATTATCAGAAAATAATATATTACTCCAAACTTTAAACATTATAGTGGAGCAGAACGTGTATCAAAACTATTTTTTTACTATTTAGATAATGACCATGAACAAGGTGGAGCATACGCAGGTAACTGCTATCTTGTTAAAACGTTTCTTATTTAAATATGTAGTGGCATGTTCCTTCACCTGGATTGAAGAAAAATGAAATTCTCACCTGGAATAATCTAATAAGTTATTCGATAATACATATTTAAAAACAGAAAGAGATTCACAAATATAGTTCTTGCTTTCATCTCGGTATTTCAAATAGTAAGTAACAGGATGCAACATTAAATATCTAAGTATTTTAGTGCCGATCTATTGTCCTGTATGGTATGTTCGTCGAGAAATATAATTCATATGAAACAGTTTGGATTCATCTGTAAAGTACATTAACAGGGTTTTCATACTAACTGCTCCAAAATGCAAGAATATAGTTTGAGATGGGTCCGGTATAGCTGTAGATCAGTCTTATGACATTATAGTAACTCTAAATTGCAGATCAACAACTAAAGGACATACGATCATGGTAGAATTGCTCTTCGTGAAAGATTGAATACAGACTTTTGTTTCTACCTCTCTGTAACGCATAAAGTTGCAATTACCGACACCAAATGCAAATTTGTTTTGTGTGCTGCCATAGAGAACATAATATTGAGATTGAACCTACTCTTGTGTCAAGTCATTTCATAGTTTACGCACGCTGCATTTCATATTTGAATTTTAAACATCCAACTATGATAGCACATATTGTACAACATAAGCATGAATGCTACAGAGAAAAATCTTTGTATTCAAATTTTCAGGTCGTGTGGATTTTAGCTGAGTCCAATATTGTTTTAGGTCTAGAAGTACAAAGTATCAGTAATGCCATTAGAAGGCATCTCCGTTCAGTTTGGTCCTTGGTTTCAGAGATAAAACGGGTCACTTGGTTCATCGGATCGTACGTGTCAGCTTTCAGATCGGGTCATCAGATCTGTGTGTGGTACACGCCCCAGCCTGTTTCATGCACATGGTTAGGTGTATTATAATAACTAAAATACTGTTAATAATATTATATGGTCAAATTCTTGTTTCAAGTTAAATTAACAAGATATTTTGTAGGGTTATAGTAAATTATACAATACTGTATAGTTAAATTAACTATGGGGAAATCATGCCTGACCATACTATATAGTTACACATTAACTATGCAAATATCGTTACACATTAACTATGCAAATATCGTTAGAAATTGACGATATTTTATTGCTGTTGTGACCATATGTATTGCTAAATGGCCTCCGGACAGAGTAGAATCTTTTCAACATAACATGGCAAGACAATACAAATTTCTTGTTGGCCAAGTTTGGTTTCAGTATTAGTATACGATTGCTACGTTATACGCCTTGAGGGTATAAACTTTAGCAAATACATTTTGACTGAAACATCTTTCATTACATTCAAGAATATTAATATCATACGAATAAACCATTAGCAGCAGCAAAGCCATCTCTTGAGCACCCTTTAATCAGATAATCACAATATTACTACCCATGCCGAAATTACTTCACATTGCTTAAAATTGTACAATATATTTATTCCAAGTAATCATAACAAGAATACTCATGCCATGATCTAACATGAGGACATAATAAATCCTTCGTTATCCTTAGCTACATTTTTTTAAATCTCTTTCGATTCGAACAAACAATATGGCTTCGAAAACACAAAGAGTCTCGGAAAGAAAAATAATGTTAACTATACTTTTGTCATTTTCTGCGCATGTGCATCCAACAACCATATAGTATGGTTCGAACAACAAGAAACATATTGTAAAACTTGTAGTTAATGAAGGAATATAGTAAAATCAACCATACATATGGGGTTTCCCAGCAATATAAATTTTAACTATATATATTTTGGAATCCAAACTATAAAGCAATACGAGATATCATAAACGTAGCACAATAGCATCGTTACCGTCGTACAATAATGGTTACGATAACTATAAAAATAACAATACAGCTTAGCAATGCAAGTATAGTTGGATTTACCTGGTTGGATTTTTACAGTGTGAAGAGTGTTTATTTTATGGGTGGCCGAGACAAGAGATATAAACTCTATTGACCTATGAAACCTTGTATAAAGATGAAGGAGAGATTTGTTCGGTCATTGCTTTTGTAACGATCCAACAAAACATGGTTAGTGGAAAAGTGACGTAAGAAACGATCGACTCAACTCATTGAACTTATTAGGGTGAAATATTTAAATGATTAAAATAAATATCAAATAGCAACAACGAGAAGTAAGGAAATCTCTTAAGGTTAATGTAAAGCAGTGAACTCCAACAAAATGGCTGCACTACCTCCGTATGTGTCTAATGTATTTTTATCGTTAGACGAGATTTCAACGCTGCTCCTACAAGTAAAGTCTAGAGAGTTCTAACTTTCAGGGGGGGAAATATAATCAATTCAAATGTTCCATCAATGACGATATTTTTATTTCCGTTTTCTCCGTTCTTGAAATCGCTTGATTGTTGTGGTGAATATCGAAACCAATAAGAACGAAGCTCTTTCAGCAATGAACACAAAGAAAACTAAAAATCGGCAGTGATTGATCCCTTAAATTGGTGATGAATTTTCTTCGCTGAAAGTTAGATTTCTCTAGCTTTGATTTTTTTTATGAGCTTCATTGAAATTTTGTATAATGATAAAATACATTAGACGTATACGGATGTAGTGCTGCCATCTCTTGTTGGAGATCGAAGCTTTGCATTAACGTTAATACGATTTTAAAGCGTACTAAGTAACACGTTCATTATTTTTGTACACTTGGCTTAAAATAAGGTTTTATAAATGATAATATTTTCACCCAAATTGAAGACCTGAATTGCAAAATATTCGAAGTCCACCGGAGTACTCTCTCCGGAAGAACAAAAAACAGTCAAAGGGCATGGATGTTATTCTATTAAGCTAAAATAATTTTGTATTAAATATGTTTGGAATTGGATTTAGGATAACATATTATGTAAGGGGATAGCCTTGGAACATAGATATCGACTAACAGAAGAAAATAAATTATGAAAAAGGTGGACTTGGGATGTTTTGCAATTTAGGTCTTCAATTACGGTCGTCAGCTATACCATTCGGAGCTAAGGCAAGAAACGTAGATAAGGATATGATGTGCAAGTTTAAGGCTCCTTGTCACTCCCTCACCCACTTTTTAAACATTTTTCAAAATATTTTAAAATCTAATAGCATTATCAAAATTTTAAGAAGATTGCTCTCTAGTACTTAAAAAATACTATGATAGACAATGGACATCGATCTCAAGATATTGTCAATTGATGAGTGATACGTTGCCAAAAATTATGACGTCATTATTTAATTGACAACGTACACTCTTCAATGGACAATATCTCGAGATCGATGTCCATTGTATTTCATAGTAACTTTTAAGTACTGCAGATATATCTTTTTAAAATTATGATAATGATATTAGATTTTAAAATATTTTGAAATATATTAAAAAATTGGGTAGGGAGTGACGAGAAGCCTTAAAGTTATACTTCGAACTGATCCATTTCCGAAATAAAATTATGTTAGTTCTGAAATTACACAAATAACATTATACAATCTCTTTCAGGAAAGAAACGCAAATCCTGGAAACAGTAAAGTTATTAATTACTTTAGAATAATTTACTATTGTATAATATATTAAACAATATTAATTGACGGATCTAATTTCTTTTTAATAAACAGGATCCCTTGAACAAGCCCTTGGACTCAGACGTGCCAGAAGTAAGTTTTAAATGAATCTATATATTTGAGAAGTTACAAGGCTAAATAAATTAATTTTCAAAATGTTAGAGATCAAAATTTACAAAGTATACTTTCTTTCGACCATAACCTATCCACATCTAGAAGATGTCTTCCCGAAATTATTCCTAGTAATTATAATATTACCACAACACTGTGCAAGTTTATATATGTAAATAACATTATTATTTGAAAGTAGCAATTTTTTTGTAATTTCCCTTTCAAATAACATCTTATAGCACATACAGCTTAAGGTGTGCAGGTAGTAGCTATGAAATATCTTTCAAACTGAATTGTATTAATTTATTACTTTCGTGCAATTTGGCTCAGGGCGATGAAATAGCAATATTAAAGCTTTAATACAGGACTCTTATGTTGTTAAGAATTTCGCTTTTCTACTATTTCCTTTTTTATAAAAGTTTACTAGGAACTAATTTTATTTTCTGTTTGGGACTAATTGTTATAGTTCTTTTCGTTGCTTACACAGTTCTAAAAACTTCAATAAATAGATCTAATTTCACATGCTCTCAGCATCAGCCCTAATGTACTGACTACTACTACGTCAACTGCCCTGTTATGACTATCGTTTACTTATATTCTGCATTATTTGAAAGCTAAATATTTATTTACAACTTAATCTAAGTGTATTAACAAATTTAAGTAAGTATGTTATAAGTAATGCATCAAATTTATTGAGTTTTAATTTCAATACTTGTTAGATAAAATTAACGTTTATAAATTATTATTGTAACGAAGTTTAATTATTTACATGTAATTATCAATGGTACAGAGAGTGAACATTGTTTATATTTTCAGTTAATCCTGGTACCAGGAGTGGCGGTAAGCATATTCTTAATTATGCTAATATTATGTGTTTAAATATTAACTTGAGAAAGTGTGTTTTGAAGCAACAGACTAGTATATTTTGTAACACAGTACGTACAGACTGTTTTCACAATAACAGCTCCTATAGGTTCCCTAATAAGACTGTTTTTAATAAATTACTGTTCCTAGATAGTGCTTCTGCCAGACAAGTTATTGGTATAAAATGGGGGGACCAGATGAAACTTTCTGTACTTAGGCACTGGGATGTATAGAGCACGAAAATACTTGATACGCATTGCAAAAATATAGCTATCCAAAATGGCGACCATTAAGATTGGCGGCCAACGCTATTTATTAAAATCAAGATAACGGCTATGAATTATAATATTTCGATCATATTTCCTTTACATGAAAGATAATCTTTTTAGCTACATTTTTGTTTATGAGCAATATTTTCATAAATCTAATAGTTTTTTTCAGTTAAATGTAAAAAAGTTTCATTTTAGCCTACAATATTTTCCCATTTAATACTTTACTTTGAAACCACTGGTTCTAGACAAACCTATGTCCTTACACAAAATATAGCGTGTAACTCAGGCTTGAATTAAAAAGATCAATTAAATCCGACAAGTATAATCCGAGACATGGACAATTATTTGGCCACTTCTGCAATACGATGTAACATTACGGAGGCACTAATACGTGAAGAAGCTACATCATGTTTTCGTTTAAAATGTAGGGAACAAATGAAACTTTCAGCTCTTGAACATTTGTCTATGCAGAACACGATTATTGGTGATAGACATCACAAAACGGTAGTTACTTAAAATGGTGACCATTCAAAATGGTGGCTATCGCCAATTTTCAATATTAGGAGATTTCGATTGTTCCTTTTTAGGCGCTTAGGTTACAAGTTACATGTAGAATAGCAACATTATTTAGTAAAATGTTTCGGGTAAGTATAGGATATATGAGAAAATTTCCATTATATGGTGGATGTTTTGTCCTCAATTAATGGTGTTCAAATTGATTACTGTTCTTTTGTATTTGTTCTGAACGTTCTAGATGAGTAATTCAAAATATTGTAAAAGGGTTTATGAGCTGCCGTCAAGGGTGCGCCTTTCATTGTTTAGAGAATTTATTTTTAAAAGTTAAAACTTAATTATTACAATTTTGTTTTCCTGGCAGATACCTATACACATCTCTATTTTATGCCGTTTGTTTGTTCAGAATTGTTTATCTAAGATTAAAATTATTTAACTAAAACTTAAACCTTCATAGCAAGAGAGTTAGGAGAAATCATTATTACTTTAAATTCCTCATCTATAACTGTAAAGGTAATTTTGAAAACTGTGAGGATTAGGGACAATAAGAAACTAAGTGATTGTAGGCTGTTCTGTCAGGGTCTACAGCATGTGTGCTAATGCTCTTATTTTCGAGAAACAGTCTGGCCAGTCAGTGCATCTCGTCACTGATTGGTAAGATTTTTTCTACAAAAATAGGGATGTTAGCACGCATGCTGTAGACCTTGATACAAAATCACTTAGTCCCTTATTCCCCCTACTTTCCCTAAGCCACAACCACCAACCCGCCATTGCTCAATCGTAGAGCGTTGCCGTAGCATTCTGAAGGGCATGGGCTCGAATCCAGCGACCGACCATCTTGACAGAGTTTTTTTAGATATTTTCCTCAGTCGCACCAGATAAATGTCAAGGTGGAATTTAAACATAGGCTCAAGCCGACGCCTTCCCGAGTGATTTCCCCTTCTCTGTTCCGGCTGAACCTTAGATGCCTAAAGGCCATAAGGAATATGCTCAAAGTAACAGACACCGATTTCCACCAGACTTGGCAGATAGAAACTACACGGAAAATTAAGACATTAGTGCTTATCCCTATCTACGTAAAGATGGTTGAGGGGGAGAAATCCCCCCTGAAATATGTTTCAGAAGCCACTGAAAGTGACACAAAAATATGACAGATTTGCATGAAACTTTCCACATCTCGTAGTTATAATATATGCGAATACATATTTTTTTCTTTTCTTCTGAAAATTGTTTAAAATGGACATAGACCACTCCAAATATGTCACGTAAACGCATCATTTTGCGTGGATCCGACCCAGAACTGAATTAGCGCAACACGATTGTAACGACACTGCCAAGGTGTCTGAGTATGAAACGTATATAAAATATGCATATTTTCACACAAAATTATACTACGTGTAGTTCGCCATAAAAGTCTGAATTATGGATAATGGTTCCGGACTTATTTCTTAAGGAATCTCCACGCATAAAGGCTTGTGTGTTGTTTCTTGTTTATCTTAAAATGTATCATAAACTCTGCATTCATATATGTTTCCCTGATCTGGCCTCGGAACAAATTGCGCCAAAATGTATTTTTTGTAATGGTGTGTGCATATTTGTACATACGATAATTTTTCAGATAAATGCTTCAGAAATATTTTTTGTCAATGATGATTGATTTCTTGTTTAGTAGACAGAACAGTATGTAACTCCAGATTGAACTGGTTTCAAAAACAAAATGCCAGACCAAAATATCGAACCAGAATATCAAAATATCGATATATAATATCGAAATATAGAAACGAAATCTCAAAATTTCGAACGAAAATATTGTAATATCTAACCGAAATATAGAACGAAAATATCAAAATATTAAACTTAATATTTAAATATGGGAAGATCTAAGTATTGATATATCAAATAACAGCAAATTCCTATATCAAAGGTACAATAGTTATTTTAAATATAGTTATGAATTCGATATATTGAAAATTACTTTGAATGCCATTAATTTTATTAAGTTGAAATTATTATATTTTCAGTAAGCAGTGGTTTTAGGAGAGGAGGAGGAAAAACAAGAAATGGAGGACCCCGAAACGGACCCCGAAATCCTTTTATGTACAGTAAGTAATATTGTGTGCTTCTGTTTTACGTCATATAAGTTATACAGTGTGAATCTATATAAAATAAAAAAATCGTTGGATGTTAAAATTTAAGTAAGATGTATATATTATACCTACTATATTTATTCTTTATAGATTTAAGCTGCTCTTTTCAAGATAGTACGTTGTAAATAGAAAGCACGCAAGCTATGAGCACATAATATTTTCACTGACGTTGTGGTTACAAATTATATTCTATTTTTACAGCATAATACGGGTTTATTCATTTATATATTTAGATATTTATTAAATATTGCAAAGTTAAGGGTGATTACCTTGTCTTCCACTTAACCATTATATATATACATCATTAATATAAGAGCAAGAATAAAATTCTAAATACATAAATTTACCCACAATAGAGATATAAAAATACAATAAATCGCTTATTTTTTAAAAAAATCTATTAAATATAAAATTTATCCTAATTATAACTAATTTTACCCCACCTCTCCAGCCATTCCCCTGACATGAACACAATAAGCACGCGCCATACCCTACATACCACCACCTGCTTCGCTCACAGAAATGTAAAATGGAAGAAGAGTACAACAAGCAGAGTGACGTATCGTATAAATTTCTGGGTTAGAAGCCTTCCAATGAAATTAACATTGTTCTGTACTTCTATGGGAAAGCCTAGAAATGGACATGCAGTTTATTTCTAAAGCTATGCAATGAGTTTTGGCTGTGGAAATTGCCGAAGGGAGACCTTTAATGTTTTCTTTGTATGTGTTCAAACTTTCACACCAAACAAAGACACTTCTATTTTCCCTATAAAACCTAGAACGAAGTATAAATCTCAAGAAATGTAGTGACCTCTATAGTGTGAAAAACAAGCATTTTGAGAAGCAAGGAAAATTAAAACATATTAGTGAAATATAAGGTTCACTCCTGATTAGAAAATTATTCCAAATCAAGGAAGTATACCCAAAATCATAAATAGAGAGAATAAATATTTAAAAGCACGGGACTGCTCTTTTTCTGTTAATTGTGTCCACGGACTTGAGAACAGAAATGAAACCGAGTCTTTTTAGGTGACTCGACTGACCAGATGATTTCAACTTAAACCTGATTCGATTGACATGGTTCTGACGGGAGTAGCCCGACTGAAAGGGCGACACGATCTTGGCCCCATATGGCAATACAGACTTGTGATCTGGCAATTATCGAATACTAACTAGCGGCTGTGACCACACGACTATCTTAGCGGGCGATTATTTGTGCACCCGAAGTCACCTCCTGAAACTAACACTGTTCAGACTGAAGAGTAAATAATAACAAAAGAAAGAACGAAAGCTCTGACCTACCTTTCCGAACGGCAGGTCGAAATTAGGTGACCTCCTCGGGCCAGGTCTCAAACATACACAATGTGACCCGATCCAAAACTTGACGGATTGACCCGATTGTCCTGATTCAGCTCTTGAGTATAGAGGCTTAGTATCAAGATTCTGGTTGAGTATCGAGGATGGAAGTCAGAAGGGTTAAAACTTAGAGGAAGTAAGTTTCTCATGTTATTCCGTATAATTTGCTTCCCAGCGCTGTTTAAAGACAACTTATCAAACTAACGCCTAGTTTAACGATTAAGCAATATAAAAATGGAACACTTCAACTCCTAAATGATCTATGCTGAAGTAAGTCAATTTTTGACTCACACAGGGTTTGATGGCACAAACTATTTTCGCGAGTATCGTAAGAAAGTAGAAAACGATGAGCATACAGAAACCCTTGTATCATCAAATCCTGATAAAATCCCTTACAGTATCAGTGAAATTGTTCATAAGAATCTACGATCATCAAAATATTAACTGATAACCTAAGCATAAATAAGATTTTAGTTGTCAAATATAACATGTAGATGGTATGTGCATAAAATATTGCTATAAACCTCACTCAGGAGAAAACGTATAATTGGAAAGAGATCTGCTCTAAGATCGTACAAAATTTAGAGAAAATACTTGCTTGAGAACGTTACAATCCTTAAAAAAACATGTAAGCCACGGGGACCAAGTTGTAGGGCGCTCATTTCTGGTGTGTTGGGTTTCCGGTTTTCGGTCCCGACTACTTCTGCATATAGCCTTTCTGGTGGACAAACGCCGTGCTTGTGGGTTTCCTTGGGACTCTCCCATTTTCTCCCACGTAATTTTAATCCACCAGTGCAACAGCACTCATTTGACTTAATCAAATGTTACCTAAAAGACAGAAATAATATGAAAATCAATTGAAAAAGCATATTCTCAAAGGAGAACAGTAGCTTCTAGGAGTCCATATAACAAGTAAAGGCGAAACCAAGAAATCTGCTAAAAACGTATAAGCTTAGTGAGCTGCAGCCCTGCTAAGATCATCAAACGCTATGCATCTCTGTATAGATAGATAAGAAGGCATGTTAAAGAGGGTAATTAAATTGTTTTGATTCAGGCAATAAGTCCTATTTTAACCATATGCCAGGTTTTAAATAACCATATCATGCATGGCCTCAATTCATGAAAAATATCAGGATACATAAGTGTAGATAAACGTAATACAAAAACAATTAGGGTTGCACCTACATGTAGCAAATAAACGTTACAAGTATGTGTTTCACGAATCAAGATATGCCCATCTAAGCTCGATTTAATAGTACGAAATCTATTTCCATTCTGTTTTTTCTCCTTGACATCATTCTCATTTTCAGAGAGATGCATTTGCAACGACATTTTTTGACTACTCCTACACACGCACACAGACACACACAAAATTAGAAATTTCAGTTCTGCATGTATTATATGTAGCCATATATACTAAATTTTATGAACTGTTTTCTCAACACTCCCATTACTTCTAAAAACAGTATTAGTAAATACAATAAATTACAGAAGAATTAAATTTAAATCTTTAAATTCTTGTTTTATATAGAGAAAATTCAAGAAGCTAAATCATTGATCGACTGTAAGTAAATAAAATAAATATATTATTTAAAAAAACAGATGTTACAGCGTTTGAACATATCCAATATTTACAGTAAAATGTAAACAATTTTGCTAAGTAAATATCCTATCTAGTCTTATACAAATAATTCATCAATGAAACAATTATATTGATAGAGAGATTTTGTATTAAATGTAAACGTAAAATATTTATTTAAATTTACATATTTCCCTTGCACGTGATTCCTAACACACTTGTTCCAGCTTTAGAGTTTATTCCAGTTATTTAGTTTCTTCTTCTTGGTGAGATTAATATTATTTATGTATAATCGATAATTATTTATCTGTATATATTTAAAAATCTCTTTCCTGTGTCTATTTATCTATCTATATAACTAACTATATCAAAATTATATGAACATCCAAGTGGAACCCTCCATGCATGGGGCAAATTTCTGAGGTTGATTCTTATTTGCTCAAATGAGAAAAAACCTTCTGAAGATGAAACAAGAAGATTACGCTTCACAGATTAATGATATTCATACAAGTTTATCGTAAGAAATTAAAACATTCGAATATTATATAATACGTGCAACTATATCTCACCTGCATATTTACGTACACTGCGCCATTTTCTATTTAGCGAAAGAAAACAACACATACCTATACACATTTAAACTCGGTCTCAAATATTGCAAAATTAAGAAGAGTGGTTCGTAAAATTCTAAGTATATAAAGAATGTAGATTTTTTCAGTTTTCAAGAAATCAACTTTTTAACTCAATTTAAACAGTTTTAACAGACACAATACTGTCAAGTTTAGAAAGAATCGGTTACAGTTTGAACAACGTGTCCTTACGATGTACCTTATGGGATAGAGAATATCATATGAAGAAGAAGACAATTTTTCAAATATGCGTTCGATTTAAAATTTATTAGTTAATTTTGGAAGAACATTTGGCCCGTTACTCCGGTGAAAGCACACGTTTGTCAAGCCAAATCAAATCAAATGCGCTTTATTACAGCAGGCGAGATTCAGCCGAAGGCCTCTCTGTCACTTAACATTGATAAGTTGACAACATGAAATGCAAAGTAGGTTAAACACGGACAAAGTAAAAAAAAACAACTATATCAACATATATACAAAAGTAATATGTAATGTTCCAAAATGAATATCTTAGTGTACTATAATACGATACATATCATATTGTACAGAATTAATACAATACAATAATATAGTATAAAATAGGTACATTATTTGTAATTAATGCAATTTGTAATGTAGTATAATGTAGAATGAATCACAAATATAAGAGAACAGTAGTCAAAGAAACACAGACAGACACACACACTTTCAAGACCATCTGCAAACATCATGTGTACAAACACTGAGTCGCTGATCACAAGTAAAAGTAGGTAACTGAGGTTTTAAAAGTTCCGTATGCTAGATTATGAGATTTTATGAAAAAACAACCAGCACAGTGATTTCCTCTCTCGTTATGGCATACGGTGAATAGAGCTGTGCAACGAGCGAATTTCGAGCGCTCGAAATCCGAAGCCCAAAACAGTCACACTCGAAACGTGGGAGAAGTGGCAAAAATCCACTTCGAGCAACTTCGAGCATGAATAGGTTTCGAGCGCTCGAAAAAAAAATCGAGCGCTCGAACTGATCGAGCGGAGTACCTGCTCGAACTGATCGAGCGGAATACCTGCTCGAATTACGTCATCATATTACATTTTTGTCTTTATCTTCCTGTAACTGATTAAAGGAGGTTCAGTGTTGCCAACTAACCTAATAATAATAATGGGTTATCTAACAAAAACTTTTGAACTGGAATAGACTATATACGAAACCACGATGTTGAACCATATGATAAATTCACATTTTCGGTCAAAATATGATAAATTCACAATTTTCAACATATCTCAAAGAAACTTCACACAAATTAGTAATTTGACAAGTCGAAGAACATAGAGTACGTCCGAAACCAAAATTTTACCTATATATACGAGGGTTGATCAAAATATATCAAATCCACAATTTTCAACATATCTCAACGAAACTTCGCACAACTTAGTAATTTCACAAGACGAAGAACCTAGAGTACGTCCAAAACCAAAATTTGAGCTATATATACGAGGATTGGTCTAAATATCTCATATCAACAATTTTCAACATATCTCAATAAAACTTCGCACTACTTAGTAATTTCACAAGATGAAGAACATAGAGTACGTCAGAAACAAAACATTTGATCCATATATGCAAGTGTTGGTCAAAATATCGCAAATACACAATTTTCAACAAAACTTTGCCCAACTTAGTAATTTCACAAGACGAAGAACATAGAGTACGCCCGAAACAAAAAATACCCATATTTACGAGAGTTGGTCAAAATATCGCAAATTCACAATTTTTAATATATCTCAACAAACTTTGCACAACTTACTAATTTGGCAAGACGAAGAACATAGAACACTCACGAAACCAAAATTTTGAAACATATATACGAGGGTTGGTCAAAATATCTCAAATCCACAATTTTTAATATGTCTCAATAGAACTTTGCACAATTTACTGATTTGATAAAACGAAGAACATAGAGTACGTCCGAAACCAAAATTTTGACCATATATGCGAGAGTTTATCAAAATATCTCAACAACACATGGGCTTGAGAAAATACGCTACTTTCCAACGTACAAACGAAACAAAAGTGTAAAATGTCTCCCGGTTCTGAAGTCGTACGATAACCAGCTTAATATTACTTTAAATCTTGTTGGTTTGTCTATTTACAGTGATCAAAGAATCCTTGGAAAAAAGACAACCAACTTTAACAGTTTATCTTTTGGGTCCTTCTCGTGTTCTGTTACACGAAGGACATGTTATTTCTTCACTTTAACATGCTTAAATTGTGAACAACTTTGTCACCAAACAAAGCTGGCCGTGTGTTGACTACAGCATGACGTTTTATACTTTATTACCAGAGGGATATACCATTGCTTGAATAAACATCGGTTTGCCCATATCGACCGACATTGACCAATATAGATATCGGTTAACAACGTGAATCGATATGTCCTGACGAATGCTCTATTTTTAATTTTAATATATTCATTATTAAAAAAGGTTTGTAAAAATCGATCTTTTTACAAAATATAGTTTTAGAAAATAGGTAAATTAGTGATATCGATAATCGGTGTCGATCCCACATCAATCGACGTGGTCTCAAACGAGGCCCCTCTCTCGTCCACATTTAGGATGTGGAACGATATGGGTCCCATAACCGACCAACCTGAATATGCTACTGGGGTATCAAACATTTGTTGAAATATGATTAAAAGTAAACTTACTGTTTAACCAATAACTGTTAATCAACGAATTAAAAGAAAAATTAGCATTCAAAACGCTTATGTGTCCTACTGGAGTGAATTTCTAATTTCAACATTTTAGTCTAGGAATCCAACCCAGAAATCTCAGAAATCATGGGGAAAATTCCACGAAATTAGATTATATTTAACAATTACAATATTTTGCGCTGCTACCGTCTCATTTTCTAATGTAAACACTTTAGCCTCGAGATCAAACTCACGGCCTCTTGAAAGCCTCGGATATGAAATTTCATAAAAATCGGATAATTTCTAGAGATTATAACATTTTGTACTACAACCATTTTGGATTTCACATTTTATTATGTTTCGTCTCAAATTTGTAATCATCGTCCCATGAAAGTCCCAAATATAAATTTTCTCGAGAATCAAATGTTTTTTAACAATCAGAATATTTCACGCTCCCTCTATCTTCGATTTGAAAATTCAATATATTTGGGCTGGAATTCGTAATCAGCGTCTTTCGGAACACCCACTTATGAAATTTTACAAAATCTGATAATTTTTAAGGATGTATTACTTTTCGGGTTGCCGCCCTCTTGGATCTCAACATTTTTGAAACAGGAATCGAACACATAGCGCCTTGAAAGACCCGGATTTAAAATTTCAGGAAAAATCAAAATATTTTTAGAATTATCATATTTTGCGCTGCCGCCATATTGGAGTTAAAAATTCAACATTTTTAGGATCGGATTCGTAATCAGCGTTCTTCGGAACTCCCACATATGGAATTTAACAGAAATCTGATAATTTTGAACATTTTATCACATTCCAAACTGCCGCCATTTTCGGTTTCTCATTAACAAAGGAATCGAATGAATATCCGATTGTTAACAATTTTGAAATTTCGCAAAATTCAACAATTTTAGTTTCGGAATTGAATTCAGCAGCGCTTCGAAGTCCCACATATTAAATTTAACGAAAAACTGATGACTTTAGCAATTATGATATTTCGCGCTGTCGCCATCTAGGATTTCAAAAGTGTATATTTTGGCCCTCGGTAATGGACCCAGGGCTCCTTCAAGCCCCATATATAACATTTCACGAAATTCTGATGATTTTAACAATTGTGACATTTGGCCCTACCCCATCTTGGATTTCAAAATTGTATATTTTAGGTCTTGTTATTGAACTCCCTCCCCCCCTCCTAATCAGACTATCTTTTACAATGATGATGTTTCGCGCTGCCGCGGTCTTGGATTACAAATTTTAACATTTTTGGCCTCGGAGTTGTAGTCAGCGTCCCTCGTAGCACCCAGGAATGTTGTCGTTAAAGGACCTATGGAATCACGTTAATAGTTTTTTAGTACTTAATTATCTGTTGTATCAAAGCTATAAAGTTGAAATTATACTATGATAAGAATAATAGTATCACAGTTGGCAACATTGTGTATTACGTCCTTTACCAAGATAAATGGAGGGGAAGGGGAAATTCCAGGACTTTCGAGCGTTCGAAAAAGGTTCGAGAGCTTGATTCTGTTTCGAGCGCTCGAATCCAGGATTTCGAGCAAAAGTGTTCGAACAAACCTGTTCGAGCAGATTTTCTTCGATCATACTCTGCTCGCTCGAAAACGTATTTTTGTGTTTCGAGAGCTCGAAATCTGCTCGTTGAACACTTTTAACGGTGAAATGTCTCCTATTACACATTTGAAGAAAATATATTACTCAAACAAGTTAGCGCTGCGATTTGAGTAATAATTGCAAAGACTCCAGCCGCTTAATAGCATCTAAGTCACATAAACATATTAATTTATAAATAGGTTGCCAATACTGGCAACTATGGTGTTTACAAAAGGATAAAATCGCAGTATTTTCCTATTGTGTCGAATAAAATAATTTGAGAAAATGCACTTTGGAGAAACTATTTTGACAGAACTGATTACTGATATGCTTGAGGAGGCTGACACCCACAGTAATTTTCTATTTTCATGAGTAATATTGGTGATGCTACGTTTAGCGCAATGGAAGTAATTGAATAAGCAATGTTATACAAAATATTGTGGCAAAACTGATATCTGGGATGACTGGGGACAGGGACACGAAAAATTATTTCATAATGTTAAATAACGCTTATGCGAAGTTTGGTTCTGATTAGTCTAACGTAATGGAAGCATTTTGAACTATTGTAATTTAAAATTAAAATGTTGTCAACACTGAACCACTGTACTAATCAAGATAGTTCGTGCTGTATTAAGCTAATCTAGTCAATACTTTTCTGGTAACATATCAAGAATCTTTCTACACCTTCTGCTTCCTAAGGTTTCATTTCTGGACCGAGACGGATGGACAGAACTGAGCGGAATGATAAAATCCCTTCCACTAAAACTTTGGTATAAAAGGACCTAAAACTACGTATAAGTAAGAAGGCTATTTTTTAGGTAAGGTCCGATTGTCAATAGAAACATAACTAGTAAAGATAGTGCCATGCTTTTATAGTTATTTCCTCTGTACACATTAAGCTATTTTTCTACATAGTTACCAATACATGTTGAAACATTTATCATAATAATAGACGCGTTTTTTATGCCCACGTCGTAGCAATCAGCCGCCAGTGACCGAAGCCAATCTTCAACCGTTGTTTTCACTTCTTCATTGGTGTCAAACCGCTGACTGGCGAAAAACTGCTTCAGGAAATTCAAGTGACATCGTGCAACGCCATTTTCCATGGATGTTTGCGCCAACTGCACGAACCAACTCGAAGGTAGGCCCGATCGCTGTTGATCATAAACATTGTCATGCCCGTTCTGGAATGATCGCACCCATTTACGCACCTTGCTGTCACTTATTGCACTAGGCCCGTACACCTCATATATCTGGCGATTAATTTCCACTACTGACAAATTCCTTGCTGTCAAAAGCGGAATTCAGAATTCGCTCATGGCGAGTGATTCTAGGACATGCGCATAGAAAACTTGTCGGACACTATGATACATGTTTGAACAAAGATGGTAACTATGTAGAAACATAGCTTAATATGTACAGAGGAAGTAACCAAATATGTATGGCATTGTAGTTGCTAGTTTTGTTACTACTGACAATCGGACCTTACTTAAAAACAGTATAAGTATAGTCTACACATGGAACTAATAAAGTACTGCATTTCATTAAACAACTATGAAACCTGTGTCTGACATGTTTTTGGTTTTTAATGAAACAATAAAAAACTCGACCTTGCTAATCGTAAGGTTTGATATATCAAGCAAGAGGTTTGTGGTTCGAATTTCACCTGGAACTAAAACTGAGTTTCAAGTTTTTTTATGATCTGAAAGAAACTAAGGCTGAGGTCGGGATACAGTGCTGGAAGTAAGTAAGCTATTGCTAGTTTGAAAATTACCATCCCGCTATTTTCCTGATCAAACCTCAAAAATCGAGCTCAGCACCGCCGATATCATTCCCACAATCTTCTGTGCAACACAAATTTTCTTTCGTGAGAGCTAGTGGCTGTTCCTAAACGTTTTTTGTCTGATGAATTCGAAAATATAATTTGTTTTCTGTACCAGCCTTAATTTTGAGGAAAAAAACGGCCACTCATTAGAAAACGGTGGCAATTTTAGACATATTGGAGCACTTCTCTACGTGGAGTTTGCACTATTGGAGTGTAGAGATGGAGTTCTCTGGTGTCACAGGAGATGCTACAACTCGTCAATATGTTATGAAGCAGAAGTGACTTTTTTAAAATGCACTATAAAAGAGACAGTTTTTGTACACTTCGCACTCAATATTAACCTAAGAATATCCAGTTGCTATCTCTGGACCTTTCAATTGAAATGAGAAGGTAATCTTTTTTTGTGTATGGCCTTTCTGTATGACCTTGATTCTCCTAACGAATTGTCAATGTAGGTTTCTTTATGATCTTATTGACTTTGTTTTTTGTAAGTTTGATAGAGACAAAACTTGTGCTCCACAGATCTGCTGTAAGTCATGTGCTGAGAATTTTAGATATTGGTTGAGGTGCACACTTACCTCATGCTCTATACACGATTTGGCGTTA
This sequence comes from Lepisma saccharinum, assembly GCA_022664845.1. NCBI lineage: Eukaryota > Metazoa > Arthropoda > Insecta > Zygentoma > Lepismatidae > Lepisma > Lepisma saccharinum. The sequence goes on from JAGDQP010000244.1 coordinate 112,812, forward strand.
ACCACATGGCCATACAAATCACTGCTATATTTATGTAACATGATTAATACATTTCTTCCACTTGTATGTCACATTATTGGTTTGGCTCTTTCTCAAAATCTAAGCCAGATAGAAAGAAACGGATTTCACTGCAGTGATCAGTCACACTGATACTAAAATATGTGCATCAAATTTCTCAGGAAAGAACTAAAAGTTGAAAATTTGTTGCACAGTGTTACTTGTTAACGCTGTTTCAGCTGATTTACTGTCGCTCGCTGAACATTTATGTTCGTATATTCTAAAGAATTACAGCTATCTAAGTAAAACGGGGGGAAATTACTAGTTAACAAAGTAACCCAAATAAAATAAAATTTAATTTGAAACAGCATAAATCGTAATTCTATAAATCCTTTGGTTACGTTTTGACAAAACAAGGAATTTATTATCAACACTTCTAATTATTAACATGTTGTGAGATCCAATTAATTTGCCCATTGATGCCCTTCCTTTATTGTAAAAATCGATTGGTAGAAATTACCAACATAATAATTTTTATAATTTCTTGAACATCAAGACAAATAAATGTTTTAAAATTTAAGTACGTTACCTCGTACTATGTACCAGGCAGCAGAGACCAATTAAAATATTGAACTCTTGTACTGATGTCAAACATATCTTTTAAAAATAATTTTAAGTAGTAGAGTATATTTTTATACAAACGTTTTGATTTGGTCCTGAAATGTGAAATTAAAATGATTTTCTTGTTTCTAGCAACCTGAGTTATTCAGTTGTGACAAAGCGTAGGAGAACTTAAACTAATATTGAAGTGCTCAGAAAGAAAATCTAGATATGTTAACCCACATATGAGACATAATAAAGGAGAACGAGCTTTCTAAACCCATGACAAGCAGGACAGTGAGCACGCTGCATTGAATGAGTGCACTTAGCGACACCTAGTGCCAATGGCACTTTCTCTCAGTAGTTTCATAAAACAAAAGGAAACCATTATGTCTTATTCGGTATATTATCCAGACTTAGCACCAGCAGAATGTTCATATTTCTTAAACAAAACCAATTTTATTTCTATTACCGCCCATAAAATTAATTTTAACTTTTAAAACCAATTTGAAAGGACATTGGTTTCACACCATAGAGAAGATTGAGGGAATTGCGACAACGGAAAAGCGGTCCAATAATAAAAGTGTGTTTGAGGAAATATTTTAATAAAGGTAGAAACATTTGGAATGATGCACCACATGTACAGGAAATCATTTTTAGTGGACATTATTTAAGATGTAAAATAGCAACACACTTTACTACGGAAACCTTGATCTTGTACGAACATAGTTTGTACTCGAAACTAAGATATCAAGCCACCAAGTTAACCAAATGTCTAGGATTTCATGATGGGTTGATTATCATAGGCTGATATGATGAATGAATAAATATATAATCAGCAGGAATATTTGTAAAGTACACAGATGTCAAGCAACGCATTTAAATATTCAGATCCTCAACAGATGTAAAATTTTGAACTATAGTAGGTTCATCTCTATTAGAACTTACCTCTAAATTCCTTTTATTTAAGCTAGATGAGAAAACTTGTGAGAATTGATCGAACGCACTGAAAATCAAAGTATACTTAAAGTGCACAATATGTCCCGAAAAAAGTTCACAATATTTTCCAGTTTTACCATTTGCTTATTGCATAATATGTGAAGTTCTCGTGAAATTAATATGAACGACACCACATTTTTTAGTGCAGAGCACATGAACGTTTGGTGATCTGATACCTAATTCATGCACAAAAAGTTTACTTCATAGCGGCAAATATTATAATAGTGATCTAAAAATGTATTTCAGATAATGTGAACTTAATGTGTCCAAAACATGCACTAAGGTTAACAAGCCAATAAAAAGACACATTGAGCACACAATTTGTCAGTAGGTTCACATAAAGTTCATATGCGTTCATTATAATCACATTTTTGTTGAATTTTTGTATGCTCTTTGAGCCAGTAGATTTTTAGGGTAAGGTGTAAAGTGTTTGCATAGTTTTATTACTTGTATAACATTAATGCTCAATAGTCTGATTGTAAATTTCTATATCATCTGGTTACGCTGTTATTATTGGTCATTTGCAGACTCACGTTTGGTAAAAAGAAGTAAGTTGAATTAAGTTTTGCCTTGCACTAAAAAGTGATCTTCAGAATTTTAATAGTCTTCCTTCGTCGCTACTGTATTATTTATTTTTATTTATTAGCTATTACAATTTTTTACTGTTTGTTATATATAGTTTTCAATCTGTCCACGAAACGTAAATGAATTTTTATAAAATTGTTGAACTATTTTACGTAACATATAACTAGCATGAAAGACAAAAACGAAAATATCCAATTTGCAGTAGAAATAGACTTTTATCAATAAAATATTTTCAGAGTGCGTTGTTGTTAAAACAAAAGGACATATAACAACTTTCCTTTTCTTTGGTATGTTTTGTATAAATGCATAATTATAACTTAATCCTATTTTTTTAATTCTCAACTGTATTCGAATGCAGCGATTTTTCAATAGGATAAAGTTTTAACATTTCCATAGTATAGTAAGTTGATTCGCCCAAGGCACCTTACATGGAATAAAACATGATTGAAACTAATGTACGGTAAGCCAAATTTTGGAAATTAACCCTGCGTAGTCACACTTACTTTCGTGAGACACGGCGTACATACTGAACCCCCAAAAGCTTTTAACTGTTTACCTATTTGTTGGTAATCTTCTTTGCAATAGTTTGTTGATTTTCACTCTCTCTAACCGCAAAATTAACACCCTGCAAATTATTTGATTAGTTTTAATTAAAATTGTCGCTTGCAAGGAGTGTAGTAATTTTTCTTCAACATGAAGAATAAAATAAATTTCACTTTAGAATTTAGAAGATGATTTGGAAAAATAAATGCATATTGTGTTAGAACGAAAGACATACGTATTATAAGAAAGCACTTTGAGAAAAGTAATCCTACACTCTATCTTACGCACAAGAGCAAAACTCGTATTTTTTCATATAGCAAAATACATAAGAAGGAATACCAATTTTGGAAAGGTATTTTTGTGTAATTAATAAATGCACTCACACATGGACTAACACCGAATCGTAATACTTTTTTCCCAATCTAATCATATGAAATTACTGATGAAACAGAGAATTCTGTTCCATCACATTTGAATGTAAAAAGTATTATACATATAATGTAAATAAGCTCTTTAGCTTAGAGAAAAAATATCACAGGTTCGTACATAACTTAGATTCAGATACTGCAACATAACATATCAAAGATCGATGGGAGTCACAAATCGACGTTTAGTACTAGGAGCACAACAACGTCACTTTTCAGTCACTTGCGTAAGGACAGATAAAGGGCAGACATCGAATTTATGTGGAATCAAATTTATCCTAACAACGATAGAAAAAATACAGAATAAAAATAATAATAGCTGAGTTCTGTTAGACTCTCATGTGACACTGGAAGGTTAAGTTAAAGAGATGAGAGTCCAGCTGATAATAAAAACTGTTACTAGTTAGTTTATTAATACGCTAAATTGTTTCAAGTAGTCTGTGGTTTTCTATATTAATTATATTCTTTGAAGATACGCTTAAAGGTTGAAATTGTAGGTGGTTAGTGTATGCAATAGTACCGGGTATGAAATGATGACAAGAAGAAAAAAAAACATGAAAATTTCGATCCTTGCCGGGTTTTGGACCTACAGGCACTGAAAGTTAACGAGAAATTGTCACAAATGAAGTAATTCCTGGACAGCTAATGATGTAAGTGTTGTGTCGTTTTTAGAAAATCAAAGTAGTACACAATGCACCTATTAAAGTAAATTTTGAGATTAAATAATTAAACTTACAGGGACTTTCTCTGCTTGACCTATTAATCTATGCTAATGTGTTGAAAATATAATTCTTACGTTACGAAACCTGTCTATGCGACACGCTTTCAATCACAAGAATTGTTCGAATAAACGGACGTATCAGGGTACTACCAAAATTTCCAGAACTGTAACACCCAAAGAGATGTTTAGTAGGTTTTAAGTATATTTTTGCAGGTTATCTCTTGATATTTAATTTTATAAGAAGATTTGAAGATGAGGGACGTTCGAAAATTGGGAGAGATGGTACTCCTGTTGGGGTACATCTGACTAAAACACTGTTTTCTTTCTTAATTAGACGTGTTTGTTTACATAATAAGCCCTTGAGTATGGGTGCATAAGTCTTACAATATCAATAAATATTATTCATGTAATATTGAAAATAAATATATTTTGCTTCACTTTCGTAATCCGGAGACATTCTCCCAGTAACTATTTGGTCCTAAGAAATGATCATTGAGGTTTATTTAAACATAATTTTGGTCTATTTTATCTGAAATGCTATATTAAGATGACTCAATGAAATAGTTGGATAGGACATATTAAATTTTCTTTATTAATCACAGTTTTTAATATCAAAATATAATTGACGACAAATATAGTTAATATTAAAATCTGTACTTAAAATATAGTAAAATATATGTTGTTATTCTTTCCAGAAAGAAGACAAATGGCTAAAAGAAGAAAACAACATGGAGGTATTTTTTTTTAATTTCGGTTTTTAATATTTATATTAGATTAACTTGTACTGTCTTTCTATTTATACAAACATCTAGTGCGTTAAATCCTGAGTCTTTGGAACCCAAAGCAGGAAATGATGAAATAATAGAATTTTATGCAAGAATTGGAACAAGCTATGTTGAAGATTTCTTGGGTATAAAGGGACGTGATGCGAATATCTTCTACGTAATACGAATGTCGCCTTTGTAGGGAGATAAACAGATATTAACAAAACGAAACTTTATCGATTATTGCGAGAATGAGGAAGGTTTATTCATTTTCTAGAAAGTGATATTAATGTTAACTTCAAGACTCGGTACATAATGGGGGAACCTTCGGAATACATAGCGCTCCCCATTCTCTGTACCGCGATCCTCAGTTTTTGTATCAAGATTTCCTTCACGTAGTGCCTTGCATGATATTCTTGTTTTGATAAGTTGTTAGAATATTATATCTTCCCTATGTCAGAAGTAAAGGTAACAAATTAATAAACAATATTCTATTTAAAATTTAATTAAAAGCATGTTTAGTTGATTGCAATATATTTTCAGCCATTTGACGTAGATTTTAAAGAATTAAATTCCGTCTTAATTTCACTTTACCTCTATTTAAATTGCCACGGCTGCCCTCTAATTTAAACAAAATCATAAATAGCACGAACAAGCTCAGAGAAATTTCACAAGATACTGTGTTATCGTTTGTGTTTATGTGGCAATCCTACTGATGTGCAAGATAGTAAATATTCTTTGAGATCTTTACACTTTTTTTTAAACAAAAAATAACATTTTCCGATGATACAACTTAGTGGGTGCCAGCAGATTCTTTCCCAAACGAGGATACGATTCGTGTGAGGTTTAGTGACGCACTGATATTGAACATAGAAAATTAATGATTAGAACGTACTCGAAAAACTAAATCAGAACTGTTGGACTAATGCTTAGCATTTTTCGTACTATACCAAGTTGTGTTCTGTAGCACCAAATAGTTTGAAATATAATGAACACCACATTGTAAAAGGAAGTATTTACGTGTCTATTTCCAATCGCTTATACATTTATGATATTTTTGTTTTCTTATTGGTTTCAATAAGCAAGTCATTTCGGATTGTCCATTGTACAAATAAAAATTGAAATGTTCAGAAAATAATCGTACTCTCATTCCTGAAGGAGATAAACATATATTTTCATAAATATCTTTGTTGTAATTCTAATAAAATGCAAAGCATGAAACAGAATTCTTACAACTAAGCTATTTCTTAAAACAAAATAGTACAGGAGCCTATTGAACACGTTCTGTTTTACTTTTTCGTTTGCAACAGGTTCGATTCTATCTCCGGGTTATGGCGCTGGTCGTGGAGCTGGCCATGGTGCTGGAGATGATTTCGGTAATTATCTCTAATTCTTTATACAAAAGTTGCTAAATACTTAACAATTTATTAATCAACATTTTTAGAAAATCACATAACATCACATGTTTTTGGATTAAAACAAAAAATAACCCTCAACCGTGAGAAATCTTCCTAGAATTAAAAGTACTTAAAACGCATGTCTGTCAACAGAAAATAAATAAGTTACATGTGCGTCCTATTGCAAATACAACAGAAGAGGAGACAGAAAACAACTACGGTACTTTATATTCTGTTGATAAACAGTTAAGGAGGATTTTCACAAAATAATTATAATAATAATTTCTCTGCTCACAAAAAAAGTTAACTCGTTTATTCGAAAACGAAAACAATTATTTTAACGAGTAGATCTATATTGTCTTTCAGAACCAAGTATTCGAACCATTGCACTCCAAATGGCAAACAGCGCAAAATTAGTACACACAATGGGTTTACTGTTATTTCCATTTGTGTCAGATTCTGAGGCTGGGAAACAGGAGAATAAAATTGACTGAAACGTAAAAACTAATGAATACCAAATCACTGTAATATTTTGTTATACACTGCTTGCCAAAAGTCATGGGCTAGAGGGTGGGAATTAACTGATGGCGCGGTAACATTGAGGAAAGCAGATCGAACGGCACAAAGCATTTGAACTTCTGTGACTGCATTGAACCGTCGTGTATCATGGTGATGGCAACCCGAAAGGAATTATCGGCGTTGAGCGCGGAATGATAGTTGGAGAATGACGAATGGGGTATGCGATTTCGAAAGTCGCCCGGGCAACTTCAAGGGTGGACTGTGAATACGTCACTAGAGGCAATAACGACCCATCAGGAACAACGCAGTGGTTGACCGCGAGTGCAGAATGATAGCCACCGGTGACATATGGGTAGACGAGTCAGAGCAAACGGGAAGTAAGAGCGCGTGTTCTGACAGCAGGAATCAATGTACGTCATCTAAGGAATCAGGAATTTGTCTCACAGGCCCGTGCAGTGCAATTTAGTCTCCAAGGAGGTTTTGCAGCCGGAGACAGAAACAAGTGCTACTTCTAATCGCTTCCCATCGGAGCGGCGACTAACATCCAATCAGGAACGCTTAAATTGGGTCTTGGAGGACTGACAACGTATAGCGTGGTCAGATGAGTTACGTTTCTAACTGATACGCAAGGAAGGTAGGGTACGAGTGTGGAGCAGACCCGGATAGAACATTATAATTATTAGAACGTTATACTCGCAATACCTTGGTGCAACATTAAGTTCTGAAGATTGTGGATTTATTCCTGCTTGATCTTGTTCTACAAATCAAATGTATTTATGAAACCGGGGGACTTGAGCCATAGATGCCTAAACTCCCTAAATAAAATTCATACTTTAAATAAAACAGTAACTCGCAGACAGTAGCGATGTTAATGACTAATTTAACAACACATTTGCTATGCGCTGGGTAACCAAGTGGACAGTATGTGAGACTCTCATTCTTTAGGTTCTCGGTTCGATTCCCGGCCTAGTTTTCCAATTATTATCTTCAAGGAATTAAGCGTTTTAAATGATGTTCGCGAATACTCCTGAAAGAGATTTGTCCAATAAAGGAAGCAAAGCATCAGACAGACAGACGCAGACTGTGTATTCATAAACATTAAAATTTAATTTATTGCCATACTTTCCGCCATTTTCTTTCTCTCTTTCGTTCTTTTGTCCTGTGTTTTTGCTAGTTCCCCGTTTTATTTTATGGTTTACCTCTCTCAATCTCTCTCTTTCTCTCTGTGTGTGTAAGTGTAGTGTTTTACATTTCCATGCGCATTCCAGGCATTTTCATAACAACATTATTGAATAAATTGTTATTAATCACCTAACCTACTTACTTTACTTCTATGAATGATATCTAAATGTTTTGGTAAAGCGGGCTTCAAAGCATATCGTTCAGTGTACCCCAAAAAGAATTGAAAATCATAAAAACAGCTTGATAACCGAGAGTCACACATCTTCGTGGCATTGATCGACTTAAGAAATATTACTCCGTAGTTCTAAATGTAGATTACGATACTTTTGATACTATGAAAACGTTAACAACGGAGACGTTAGGCATGTTAGTGAAGAATTACTTCCCAATATTGATCGAATTCGGGATTTATCCCGGGAGGAATCTTTCAGCGCTTCATATTTCAAAATACGGAGGTATAAAAGCATTAAGTTAGTTTTGTGAGTCACATTTTACTGTTCTCGGTCGAAAATGAGCTCCATTTTGAATTCAAAGTATCTTTAAAAAATTGGCATTATTCTAAGGTATTTTAAAATTTATTTTGTTTTCTATTTTTAGGCTTGGGAGGCTTAGGAAGCTTAGCAACAGGTAAATGTTAATTTGCAATAATAAAATAATATGTCTATTTTTTTAAAGGAACTAAGACACATAAGACACTATATTTTATAGTGTAGATATTACTGAATGTTGTTTAAACACCGTACGGTACTATTTTTTTTTTGATTAATAACAGAAAAATAATCAAATAGAATGACCTCTTATAAATTTGTTTTCGTATGTTAGTTATTGTCTTAGGAAACTAGCTACTTTTCTCTTAGTGAATCGAGCAAATAATGATTTTACTTTGAATATTATTAATTTATTTAATTTAATGAAGGATGGTTGCAGAAGGTATTTTTAGTAAACATATTTAGTACCTTCCAATGCTTGTGCATGAACGGCTGATCAGCACCAGCATTAGGTAATACTTTCTCCTTAACATCCTATAGCTTGCGTGTTTTTGTTTCTTTGTTTTGTATACTAAATTTATCTTATTAATATTTAATGCTGTAAACTCTAAAAAGCGTGATGTTTAAATGAACATTCTAATTTTACGTTTAAATTAAATGTAAAACTGTCGTTAGTACAAGTGTTCATGTTATGTATAATTTATCCAACGTTCGGAAATCATTTTACGTGTAACATCATTACTTTTAGAATCACTGTTTAAAATAATCAGTATAAAAACACTCTCGTGATAAAGGGAAGAGTGAGGCAAGAATTCTACTCACAAAATAATTTATATCCATTTTGCGAATGATTTTTTGTGTCACTATGGCGGAAGTGTTTCATTTGTATTAAAATTTAAGAAGTTCAGTTATCCTCCCTTCCCCCATGGTGACACAAAGAAAATCACTCGCAAAATGGATATCACTTCTTTTGTGAGTAGAACTCTTGCGCCACTCTTTCCTTTAACCCGAAAGGTTTTTTATACTGATATCACTTATTTTGTAAGGCTGTTTGTCTTTTTTTTTTTAAAAAAAAAAATACGTGTGTAGTCTTCATACAAAAGGTCGATTTTTGACCATGCTAGGCTCCGCATCTCGAAAACGGTAACTCTTATCAGAAATAAGCTTCGATTTACCTCAACTTGTTGAAGCCAGCAATTGACCCCCAAAAAGTCTCCAGTACCACCCATTTGAGGTTAAAACAAAAATACAGACGGAATGGCAGGCGAACTTCTCGATCATTTGTGAAAGTTCTATGATCCAGCTAAAAAAGAAAAAAGAAAAAAATGGTTGTAACGTTTGAACCCCTTCACCGATTTTGAAGTGAAAAACACCGTTTGAAAGGTATTGAAGCATAGATTAAGATTCCGTAAGTTTCGGAGGTCTGTATGTTCTGGAGTCAGTGTTATCATCTGTAATGTGAATTTTGGGTTGTTGTCTTTTTGCACCACCTTAGTGGGGGCCCAGGGAGGTCCTACCAATCCAAATTGTTTGTGTCTTAGTATGGCAAAGAGCTTTAAAATGCCAATTCAAGCATCAAAATCAAGCTTATAGTTCGCTAGATCCGAAACTGGCTGTATACATTGTAGTGCCCCTAACATACTAATTTGTTTGTCATCGTCACTCGAATGACTGTTGTTCTTCATGGTCCTATTCGGATATTCATGAAGAAAAGCCAGGCAACCGGATTCGAATGGGGGTCGCATAGTTAGAAGTCCAGCGTCGTACTGACTTTACCAAACTGCAAGCCAAAGAAATCAAAAGAACACACACACACACACACACACACACACACATACATATATACAGATGCTTATCAGAATAATGGAAACACCTGAACGAAAGTGCAACTTACCAGATTAATATGGTGTCGGGCCACCTTTCGCCTTCAGAACAGCCTTGATGCGACGTGGGATGGAGGCATAGAGGTCGTGAATGGTAGCAAGTGGAATATTACACCATTCCTCGTGCAGGACATCGGCCAGTTCTGTGAGAGAGGATGGAGGTGGAAATCGTCGCCGGAGTCGTGTTTCCAAGATGGACCACAGATGTTCAATTATGTTCAGATCTGGGGATTGGGCGGGCCAGAGGAGGTGTTGAACTTCATCCCGATGTTCCTCAAACCACGCTGCAACAACTCCAGCTGTGTGAATGGGTGCATTATCATCCTGGAATATGGCGTCATAGTCCGGGAACAACATCCGGACCATAGGATGCAAGTGGTCTCCTAAAATTGCGACATAATCGTTGGCAGTGATGCGTCCGCGAAGTGTGACCACAGGACCCAATGAAAACCATGATATTGCGGCCCACAGCATCACCGTGCCGAAGCCATGTTTCACAGTTGGGCGGAGACACTGCAGATCATACGCTTCTTTAGGCGTTCTCCACACATAAACACGGCCCGTGGTTTGGAATAGGGTGAATGGTGACTCATCCGACCATACCACACGTTTCCAGTCGTCAACGGTCCAAGTTGCATGGTCGCGGCACCATTTGCGGCGTGCTAAAGCGTTCTGGTCCCTGATGAGAGGTTTGGCCCGTGCAACACGACCCCGTAAGTTCATGTCATGTAATTCGCGGCGGACTGTGATTGTCGAAACAGGTTGGGGCAGGTGCTGATTGAGTTCCTCCGTCACTTGCGCCGCAGTGGCACGACGGTTCCGCGTGACAATGCGCTTTAATACCCGGCGTGCCCTGTCACTGATGCTTTTCTTCCGCCCACTGTTCCGCTTCCCCGATGTGGTTTTCCCGTGTGTTGTGTAGACCGTCATCACCTTCGACACTGTCCCTGGCGACACACCTAACACACTAGCCACTGCCGTCACACTCACTCCACATAACCGCGCACCAACAATTTGCCCTCTTTGAAACTCTGAGAGGTCTCCCATTTTACACTACCTCCGTCTGCTGGAGCCACTGCACACTCCTGTTCCACGACGCCTGACGTAGTATGGAGACCGACCTAACACACCACCACCAGCAGTCCGGCGCTGCGGTCGCCACGACACCACTGCCAACCCATACATCTGACGTGTTGCCAACTACAGGTGTTTCCATTATTCTGATAAGCATCTGTATATATATATAATAAATCACAGCCATGTTCAATCCACTAGTGGATGAGGCCTCTCCCCGAAGGGATGAGTTTGTCGACTGCTCCCACGCTGACCAGGCGGGTTGGGAGAGGACTGAAACTTTTCCTTCTATTAACGTCGAACATAAAGTTTGTACAGTAGTATATTGAAATCTACAGACAGTTCCCTATCAAAGCTAAGATTTTGTAAAACTATGTTCTCTTTTGAAAAGTTATTAATGAATAATTTAAAAATATATCCTTAATATTGTTGATATCAGTAATAATGTTCGAGAGGTGTTATTGTTAAATTACAATTACTTTCAGGTGCGGGAGCGGGTGCAGGTGCTGGTGCTGGAGCTGGAGCTGGTGGAGGATGCGGAGCAGGAGCTGGAGCTGGCGCTGGTGCTGGTGCAGGCGCAGGCTCTGGTATTGCTGGTGGTGGACCGGGAGCTGGAGCTGGAGCAGGCGCTGGTGCAGGTGCGGGAGCTTCCTGTGGTGACGGTGGCAATGGTGGGGCTGGTGCAGGAGCTGGTGCAGGATCAGGAGCTGGGGCCGGCGCATCAGGAGGTGGAGCAGGAGCTGGTGCAGGTGCAGGTGCAGGAGCAGGAGCTGGAAGTGGAGGTGGTGGAGCCGGTGCAGGAGCAGGAGCAGGTGCAGGAGCAGGAGGAGGCGGAGGAGGAGCTGGCGCTGGTGCCGGAGCTGGAGCTGGAAGTGGAGGAGGCGGAGGTGGGAGCGGAGCTGGGGCTGGTGCAGGAGCAGGTGCTGGAAGTGGTGGTGGAGGTGGTGGTGCAGGTGCAGGTGCTGGAGCAGGGGCTGGTGCTGGCAGTGGTGGCGGAGGTGGTGGGGCAGGAGCTGGCGCAGGAGCAGGTGCTGGAAGTGGTGGTGGAGGTGTTGGTGCAGGTGCTGGAGCAGGGGCGGGTGCTGGCAGTGGTGGAGGAGGTGGTGGGGCAGGAGCTGGCGCAGGGGCGGGTGCTGGCAGTGGTGGAGGAGGTGGTGGGGCAGGAGCTGGCGCAGGAGCAGGTGCTGGAAGTGGTGGTGGAGGAGGAGCTGGCGCTGGGGCCGGAGCTGGAGCTGGAAGTGGAGGAGGCGGAGGTGGGGGCGGGGCTGGGGCAGGCGCAGGAGCAGGTGCTGGAAGTGGTGGTGGAGGTGGTGGTGCAGGAGCTGGAGCAGGAGCGGGCGCTGGAAGTGGTGGAGGAGGTGGTGGGGCAGGTGCAGGTGCTGGAGCAGGAGCGGGTGCTGGCAGTGGTGGAGGAGGTGGTGGTGGAGGTGCAGGAGCTGGTGCTGGAGCAGGAGCTGGTAGTGGTGGTGGAGGAGCAGGGGCTGGAGCTGGTGCTGCTGCAGGTGCTGGCAATGGTTTTGGAGGTGGTGGTCTTGGTGCAGAAGGAATTGTTGGTATTGTGGCAGGTTCAGGTGTTAGTGAAGGGAATGATGGTATGGCAGGGATTGCAGTTACAGAAGTGGGAGCAGGAAGTGGAGGCTCAGGAGCATTTAATGTTGAAGGAAATTTGAATCCTGGTTCAGAGACAAGTGTTGGTACAATTACTAGTTTCGCATTTGCTGGAGATGTTGGTGATAGTAATAATGTTGCAGTATTGGAGAGTCCTACTTCCGGCTCTGGTAGTGCTCTGTTTGATACTGGATTAGCCAGTACTACTGGAACTGAAAGTTCTTTAGCAGAAGCAGCAGCAGCAATAGCAGCTTCAAGTGCAGACATTGCAGAAAGACAGCTTTTAAATGAACCGAAGCACATAAATGTTCCAGGATTACGTGGAGGGTATCCCCTTTACGCTGGACGGAGGTCTTTGTCAAATCACTATAATGGTGTATCTGGTTTAAGCTATGGTATAGGAGCGGCTAATTCGGGTGGTAACGTTTATGTTCCTCCTACAGTTAATGTAATGTCCAATTCTAAATTGCGAGTAGGCCAAGGTGGAGAAACTCCAAGTTACCCTTCCCAATTTCCAACGTTAAGGCGCTATTCAGGTGTTAGATCTTATACAGATAGTCCAAGTACTCACTTGTTTAATATTTATGGTAAAGCAAACAGCGTTCCCTCTTACCCAATCTTACAAGGAACCATTCCACTCATTGATAACCAGGGAGTTTTAAATTATAGAGATGAATCTAACATGGGTTTGTATAATAATGGAGATATCGACCGCAGATTAACAGACGGAATAAATTCAGATAATTACAACATGTTTAATGATCATTTACTTGAAAGGAGATCCTCAAATATTGGAGCAAGATCTTTTCCACGAACGTTAAGAAGATATGCTTCTGAAAGAGTTGGTTATTCTAATTTTAAATGACGGTAAAGGAACATATTTCTTAAAAAGCAACAGTATTTAAAATTTTCATTAATCAGCATTAGGGAGCTATGTATTAAGTTTCTCTTTTGTATTAAAGTTAACGTCAATTATATATATGTAAAGACATGTTACAAATATAAATGTAGTGACACGGTGATTAGACAATAATATAGAGAATCTTAGGTTGATAACAACAAAGATAACTTTAAGATAACTTAAGCATATTAGAAGCAGAACTTAATATATTCATTTAAATAATGTTTTAATAATTGTTTATTATTTACTAAGCTTGTATTATTTACATGCTTTTTTATTTTGTCACATAACCTACAAGAACATAAACAAAATGTGCTTTATATCAAGTATTATGAATATTTAATCTTTATTTAAATATGAGCTATTATTGAACGTTTTCGCTTTTTTAAAAAAGAAAATCCGTAACCATATGCAAAGTTCAATTCTACGAAACCATATCCGAAGTATAGTTAAAGAAGTTAAAAATGAATTGAAAATATCAAATACAATTATGTGATAACGTTACCTAGTTAAATATTCCATTATCTTTAGGAACATCCTTGTACCGTAGAGTAATTTTCTGATGCATTTTTAGTGTAGTGTTTTATAATTAAGATACATTGATAATACAAATTAGTAGCATTGCACCAATAGCATAACAGTTTTTCTTCAGTCTCCATGTTATATATATGTAACGGCAAGCACCTCAGATGGCTAATATTTAGATAGGAAAAAACTTCAGACTGTTATTATTTTCAGTATTTTGATAACTATTTCTGTCCTGCTATCAATACGTTCTACCGTTTCATTTACAACCTAAACTTAGTATTTTCGAAAATAATAATAAAATGACAGTAAAAAAAATTACATAGTTAAAAATTACTTATTACATCTGGATATTATATTTTTATATTCGAGTATGTGGAGTGTTTTTAAAAAATAAAATATTATTCTGTATTGCTGTTTAGAAGAGGAAATATATTTAATAAGAAATTACATTAACAAGGAAGTTTAAATCGATCTATTTTTGCTTTTTATTTTCTAATTATATCACATTTCCAGACAGTAAACAAGAATAAAGAAACATCGATTCGTTGAGCAAGAAGCTTATAGCCCTATCTTTAAGTTACATTTTCATGAACATAGCTGTATGCACAAGGCATATCTTCATCAAGTTAATGATAGCAAACCTGACATATTTATGTTCTTTTTAAAGGCATTAACTTAAAAGAGATAATCCTTAACCCGTGTTCAACCCTTCTCCATGAATACACAACTTTGAGGAAGAATGCGTGTTTCGGTATTGTTGATCGCAACAGTAGTTCCATATATGCCTAAAAGTCACACCGTAACATTTCGTTCTATTGAAAGATAGGTTCGAAATAACTTCGTGCTCTAAAGTTAATTATAATTGAATATGTTTACTTGATTCAGTATATTGTATGTAAGTATGCTAAAAGGAAGTAATAAATAATGGGAATTATCTCGCCCCATATATTATTCGTGGCATGGAACTGGTCATAAATGGTAACTGGGTAATTGTTCGAATAATGTGTCTCCAGAAGAACAATCTGTTATAGCGTAGGGACCCGGTCAGTTCGGCGCCTCCGTTTCGGCGCTACCGGTTCGGCGCCACCGTTTTGGCGCCGCCGGTTCGGCGCAGTACCGTTTCGGCGTCAGTGCTTTACCAAAGAATCAAATGAGGGAAGCTGTTGTATTAAAGGTGTATTAAAATCTTCGTCCATAAGATGCGACAGAAGAACAGATCCAAGGGCTTTGTTCATGGAAGAAATGTAACGAGACGTTTATACTTTAGTAAGCACTTGAAAAACATATTTTTCTCCAATTATTTTAATTATGATTTTTTTTTTGGCGGAAAATTTATTTATTTATTTACAACATAAACAGGATGAGCTATAACAATGACGTAATTAGGGAGGAGCATGCTTCAGGGGCGCTATCCGTAATTTCGTAATAACGCAATTTCATAATTTATTACCTTATATTTCAAGAAAATAAGTTTCATATTTAATTACAATGCACTCTGCATACCTTTGGAACACTTTTTTATATAAAAAGCAGATAAGAACGTCATCTTAGACGTCAAGGTTCGAGGTCGAGGTTCAAGTCTGACTGCGAAGTCGATGTTGATGTCTAATCTCAGGTCGAGGTTCATTGTCCGACTGCGAAGTCGATGTTGATTTCTAATCTCAGGTCGAGGTTGACCTACCATTTAAACTAATTTATGCATTTATATTACGAATGCAACCTACATCTCATTAAGACCCTTGTACACGAGATAAACATTCTGTCCTCTTATGTCCCTTAGGCGTCTTTAGCTCAAACCATGGAAACTTAAATAATGCTTCAAAACTTTGTCAGGAGCAGTCCCAAAAAATGACTTTATTGACGATTTCTTTTTCATCTCGAGTATTCACTACTTAGCACATCTTATGCATTTCTTGTTTAGGTTTAGCAAAAGCAAATTTTCTTACGTTAAAAATGTACAAAAACTTTATATTTACATTAGCAAAGCAATATATCTTATTAGCGCCCTTGTACATGACAGACAAGTTCCATCCACTTAAGTCATTTAGGCATCTTTGGCTCAGACCGTGCAAACTTAAATAATGCTTCAAAACTTTGTCAGAAGCAGTTAGAAGCAGAGTACAAGAAATAATGTTTTAAGTACTTCATTGATAATCAAATGTCGTCAGGGAACAGTAACAGTAAAAAGTACATCACTATGTCCTAAGGTATGTTAATAATTTCCGTTTTCCTCACTTTGGCGCCGAACTGAACTGGCGCCGAAACAATAGCGCCGAAATGTAACCTGCGCCAAAATGGTGGCGCCGAAACGGGGGCGCCGAAACGTAGAGGACCCATAGGATAAACATACCTAACTTCGTGATATTAAGGAGTATGGCTGAAAAATACACATTTACAGGCAGGTAGGATGGACATACACATAAACAAAAGCTATTATCGTAAAAGAAACTTGAACAATACAAAACAAAAATATAAAAAAAACATGTGTGTGAGCTACCCAATTTCGTGATAACATATATAATAAGCGTCTATTGCTGGACAGTTGCACTACTTTATCAAATTCATGCACCAAATGATAACTAGAGTATTTGTAGAAAAACTTGTGTAGGAATAGTTACAAAATGAAATCATGAATACACAAATATTTAGTTCCTCGAAGGTCCGTTGACTGAGAAACGTTTTTTACCATGTGCACCAACTAATACTTTGAGTGATGTCTGCATGTAATAGTTGTCGCTGCAAATCCTTATCACCATATTCCTATATTCCTGCCATCTCTTAAGCACCGATTTATCTCTGTCTATAACGCATATTTTACTCTGTAAAGAATAATATGTCTCTTATCACGAAATAAGGTATATCATGAAGTTAGGTAGGTTTACCCTATAAGCTTTGTTTTTAATCCATTCTGTTTGTAGATAACATTAGGAAAATCCGTGCGAATATTTCAAAACAAATTGGGATTACTTGTAGCTTGTGCTTTTGTAAAAGTTGTATTAAGATTTACTGGAGACCTAACTTTCACTTGGCATTATGTTTTCTGTCTTTGCTAATTGATTTCTAGTTGTAAAACTTATTTTGATATAAATACCTTGTGTACTGTATCAATGAGCATATTTACCTGGTTTTGATCCGCATTACACAAGTCCTTCCTAAATACTTCGTAACGTAATCATAGGTAGTAATACTGTATAGAAAATAGCTATTACTTGATGGAAATACGTATACTTGATTGCATCCTGCAAGTCCTTAATTGTAACTAATTTCACATGCATAATATATGTGAGGTATTATTACTATTATTCAAAATAAATTATCGTTTTCTTTTGATGATTAAAAATACATTGTGACTCAGTTCTCTTTTACGAGAAAAGAAGTATTTTATCCTTGCCTCCTTTCGAATACATGTGCGTTGAATATTTATGTTGAAAGTAATACTAAGCATAATCGTTTAATTGGTACTTTTATTGGTGTTACAACGAAGCTACTAGATTTTGATTGCATCCTGAAATCACAGTAGACGGGGCTAGAAGTTGTAAAGATTTTGAACCGTATTGAAGTAAAACTTTGGTCAAGAACGTGATCCTTTAATTTCATTAAAATGTTTATGTAATTACAATAAATGAAGAAAAATATTTTATATTTTAGTAAGTAGATTATTTTCCATGTGTTGGATGATTTTTTTTGTTCCTAGAAAACTACCATCTCACAAATATATTATCTTAATATATTTGCTTCTAATATATAATATATAATCAATCTATACGATTAAATACTAACACACGTAATTTCATTTTGTAGAAAGAACTTTCTTTCAGCTGTAATTATAAGTAACGACAGAAGTAATCTTTGTTACATCGTTACAAAACAGACGATCATAGTAAACTAGTTAATTTCCGGCATGTAGTAAGAAAACTAGAACAAAACAAAATATTTATACTACACTCTCAATTGTTGTTGTTGTTGATTTTAGATTATCGCGGAATCAATTAAATAGTATATGTGGTAATGTGAGTCACTCTCTTCTTATTCAATGTAGTATAATGATTTATAATTTAGGTTTTTCGCTGTAGCACTGATTACTGAAATGATAACTTCAAGATGTTGCTCTTTTTAAGATAATGAGAAATCTGATACACTCGTATATCATATTAGATTGCAACGTCCACAACGTGTTCACTTATCATTAATGTTGATAATATGGGGTAAAGGTTCTATACATTAACAGTTATGTGGGACGAAATCATTAAGATATAGCGGAAATACAATTTTACAATTTAATCAAGAGAGGCATAACCCATTTAAGTGATTGTGCATGTATGCTACCGGCAGGCTTCACCAGCTACCATCTAAATAGATTAGCAATGTCTCTTTGGGAAAACAGCGGTCTTCTCAACGACCCCCCAAACACATTTTTTGGTGTTCAAAGAATAGTGTGATGGCCGAATGTTCCAAAATTTCGGGCTTGGAAAACTGATATAGTAATACACCTTTTCTACCTGTTGTGTAAAGACTATTTTGTTAATACCATCATTCGAACGACGTAAAGAAAATGGTGTGTGCTATAAATTGATCCTGTGTGGTTCGAATTTTCTAACCAAATTACTGACACAAAACATATTCAACTTAATAACAACTCAAAGAAATGGTAATGTCTCTTCAAAATTCGTATTATTGAACAAATACAATCTCTTGACTTGTCTATTCACAATTCAATTTTTAAAGTATCTCGCAACTTCATCTCATACCTTACCTTATCGATTGCCTTACCTATTATTAGATAGTTTGTATGGTACACGGAAACCAGCAAGCACGTCACTGTAGAAGCAACCTTTCCCATTGGATTGTATTTTCGTTAAAATGAAGACTGTTTTTACCAGGATCGCGCAAATATAAGAAATCCTTTCAAATATTGTTCCCCAACAACGTCATGATTCTAGTAAAATCTTTCAGTAAGTCTTCCCAGTCCCCAGTCTATGCTTCTCGCGCATCCAAGTTACATCCAGTTTATCTTCACAATATACCCACATTTATTCTTAGCCTATGTTCGCACGCTATGGTAGAGCCGTGATAAATTTTGGTAGTGTTTTTCCTTTATATAATTTTCATACTAAGCCAACATGGGTGCGCTTCCAATCTTTTTAGCTGTTTCAAAAATAGAGCTGGAAGAAGCAGCTGCTTGTGTTCTAGTGTTGTTGAATACAAACTTTGATAGAGTGCAGATTATCAGGCAGTCCAGCACAGATATAAAATAGGTCGAACGTTTTCATGTTCTCAAAATAAAAAAAATCAGCTAGAAATTCATATATCTCTGTTCAAAGGTGATGACAGAAACAGGTATAGAATTCTCAGAATACCAAAAATTATTGATTTTATAGATCATGAATCAAAGTAAAAGATTATTTTCATATTGCAATACCTTGTAGCGAGATGTTTACTGTATCCCAGCGACAACGTATTTTGACAGATATTTTTGCTTCGAGCTACTGTAGCTCAGTGGTAGAGCAGCATTCGGGAGGTAGTGAGTTCATTTCCAGTAGTCGACTACTATACTGAGGTTTTTCATTTATCACACCAAGAAAATGCCGGGATGTTAACTTCAATGTAGTTATTGGCTGATACCTCCCCATCCTATTCCCTTCCTTATCTTGGCCTTAGCCTGAGATGCTGAAAGGGCATAGAAAAATTCTAGCATTCAGTGTATACTATATCTACATATGTTATATTTAAAACAACACTTTTCTCTGCAGGAGAAGTACGTATTTTTTTATAAATATGTTCACAAGCACGTAGCAGCATCTCTTTAATTATCTGATGATTCTTCAA
This sequence comes from Lepisma saccharinum, assembly GCA_022664845.1. Lineage (NCBI taxonomy): Eukaryota > Metazoa > Arthropoda > Insecta > Zygentoma > Lepismatidae > Lepisma > Lepisma saccharinum. The sequence goes on from JAGDQP010000244.1 coordinate 132,852, forward strand.
TAGTCATGTCCCATATTGCAGTCATTGACTGAACTTCGGTTGTGAAATTTTCCGTGTTGAAGTGTGCGTTTTCTACTCCTGTAATAATTTATATACAAAATTGTCAATACTAAATATGCCTCTAGTGCCTAAAATTGCGTTTCAAGTGAAAAACTGCATTTGAGACAATGGAACTAAAACCCTGGTGTCTCGGAAAGTCGAGGGCTGCCACCACCAGAATTCTGACTACTGTGCCAAAGGTATATCCGCCACCAAAGGTAAACGGTTCCATTTGAAACTATGTTAGGACATGGTGTCGGTTCCATTGTGACTCCACGTGAATAGAGGTTATTATTAAATGCATCCGCGCAATGATAGATTACCTCCACATTTTTGCCAGGATGAGGGAAGCAAATGTCTACTCCAAAAATGGGTATTGACTATTTAACAGAGTAATCCCCTTTCTGTACCAGTATCAAAGCAGTAACAAATAATATGAGGCAATCCGTTTCGCACTGCCCGACCAAACGCATTTTTAAGGTCTGAAATTAGCTAAGAAGAAATTGTATTAGACATGTAGCACGTAATTATTATTTATAACAGCTGGAAGATTTCCAGAATTTGGGTGAAAAATTATCTCTTTGGGAACATATGGGAGAACATCTGCGGAATTGTTTATGTCTGCGAAAGTCCGAACACAGCCCGGCAGATGAACATAAACTGCAATTTTTGGAAAAAGGTTTTTGGAAAAATAACTGAACTAGGTAAATGGAGAAGACTACGTAGTAAAGAACTATACAGACCATACGATCCACACAGTCTTGCAAGGATAATGAAATTGAGACGGTTAAGATACACAGGTCACCTAATTTGGGTGGAAGAAAAACAAAGGTTCAAACCATCCTGGTTCAGAACCAGGACGGGAAATGTCGTTGGGAAAACAAAGACGTAGTTGAGAATATAATTATAGTAGAGCGCATATATGATGGTAGCTATTCCTGATGAAAATTGTCTTCATCTTTCCGACAACGGAATCCAAGGGCGATGCATGGAAATTAGATAATGTATCCTATAATACATTCAGCGTAGGACCAGTTACACCATCATCGATCACGTAACTTGGAACAACATGCCTGTTATACACCTGACACAATGCCAAAACTATATGATGAAGATGGGTAGTGTAAATGAATCAGTTATTGCAGAAACCGGACTTCTACAATTTTTTCACACAATGTTCAACGAAGTGGCTCCAGGCATTCAATTAATGTATCCGTCAAATGCTTTTCTTCTAGGTGCTGCCCTCTCTACTGAAGCAAGAAGATCCTTATTAATTGGGAAAATAGCCAAACTTGAAACATACTTTTCACGTCTTTCATCGATTTCTGCTCACTCAGCATTTTATTTACTAAGATCTTCTTTTACCACCACGATTATTATATTTTCTGCGTTGGTGCCTTCTTGGAGAGAAGAAGATCTACTTGAACGTTACGATAACACCATTAAATCTGGTTTAGAATCCATCCTAAATTGTTTCCTTCCTGATCACACATGGCTTCAGGCCTCTCTCCCTGTCAATTTTGGAGGACTAGGCATTCGTCGCGCCTTAGATTTGGCTATTCCCGCCTTTTTGGCGTCATTCTATGGTTCCCGATGCCTGATAGAATCACTTCTCCAAAATGATATCAGTTCTCATGGGGATTCTGAGATTGAGACTTGCTCTTCAAATTGGTCATTATTAGTTGGATCATTCTTGCCCGACCTTGATTCTAGATCAAAGCAATCTACATGGGATGAACCCATTATCAAATCACACCTCTCTTTCTTACTCCATACTGCAGAAAACTTAAAAGACAAAGCCTGAATAATTGCCGCGTCTTCCTTCGAAGCAGGTGCTTGGCTCAAAGCTCTACCTTCGCCCCCTCTCGGCCTTCACCTAACTAATGAAAGTTTCCGAGTAGCAGTTGGAATTCGCCTGGGTGCAGATATTTGTGAAAGTCACAAATGTCAAGCTTGTAAAACTGAAGTAAATAAAAAAGGATTACATGGCCTTTCTTGTTCAAAGAGCGCAGGTAGGCATCCTCGTCACTCGAATGTTAATGGCATTATATTGAGAGCACTAATCTCAGCTGGCATTCCTGCAGTACGAGAACCTATTGGATGTAGCAGAACAGACGTTAAAAGACCAGATGGGATGACTATGTTACCCTGAAAGAGAGGCAAACCATTAATTTGGGACTTCACTTGCTCAGACACGTTCGCTCCTTCCAACCTCCCTTTTTCCTCAATCCACGCGGGAAACATCGCCAGTCGAAAAGAAGCGGAAAAAAGAAGAAAATATAATAATCTTACACAGAAGTACCATTTCATACCCATGCTATCGAATCCAGTGGTTCATGGGGGAAAGAAGGCCTCAACTTCATAAAGGAAATAGGTAAGCGTATCACACAATCATCTGGTGATGATAGAGCAAGCACCTTTCTTATCCAAAGAATAAGCATGGCAATTCAAAGAGGTAGTTCGTAGCTTCAATCCAGGGAGCCATACCCAAAGGCAAGGAATTAGATGAGATATTCCTACTGTAATTTTGATTTATTTGACGGAACCTTTGTCACTTTCCATAATTATAAGCAGGTAACCGCTAACATGAAGCCTACCGTTGTAGCGGATGAAATGTTGCCTGAAGGAGTTGGACCATACATGGTAATGGAAGGTGTAGGAGGTTCTGATGGCCTGTTAATGTGTTTGGCGGCAAATGAGAAAGCAGTTCATACAGATCTTTCCAACGATTTCGAAGACACATTTGATTATCACGGTCTTGGAGTGATTCTGATGGTGGCCTTCCGGATCATGAAGCTTAAAGCATTAAATAATCATTATTATTGTTATATTTATTATTAAGTTTGAATGTTGGGTTTTCTTTTTCCTGTCTGCGTGACTGTGTAATATAGATGCCATCATGAAATCATTTGAAATCCTAGATATGAAATGTTGAAACAATAATGGTTTTATAAGTAATAAATTTATACTTAATGATTTTAGTCAGGAAGTTAAGATTGGAAATAGCAATGTCATAGAAAGTTGTTTTTCATGTGAATGTAAACAATGACGGGTTTTCTACTATTAATTTTATTAAACGCAATATTTGTTTAATACATATATGAATATATTATATTGTTGTACGAAATGTTACAATTTTTTTTAATGTTTTGAAGTGGAAATGTAGAACTTAAAATCTATCATTTTGGACTAAAATCAGTCATCAGGAATCGCTCCCGGGTCTTTGTATTGTGATATAGTATTGGATATTTTTACCCAAAATCTGAAGTCTCGGGAAATGTCGACTTCCTGCATGTAATTCCTTACTAACGGCATTCCTGGCTGCAAGGATAAGTTCTACAAAGCTTAGCCAAACGTCAAACATGGCGCTAGGTGAGGCTTTGTTTTAATGTTAAAGGAAATATAAAACACAAGAAAGGTGTAAAAAGACTCGAGTTCAGGATTAATTGCAATAAGTCAGAGCAAAGGCATAGATTATGTGAACTATTCGAGAATACCAGGAAGCACCAAGGAGACTGTAATTGTGGGTGTCATAACAAATACTTTGAAAACGTTTCAGAGGAAAGCGGTAGAATTTTTCAGTAAATTTTCTGGCATGGATTGCAAAAACAGTGAAGATGCCTACTTCCAGTAAAATATGGAAATCGATCTTGTTAAGTATAGAAGGTCCATAAATGATTCTGGTGTTGAAAAGAGTGCAACTGAAAGCCAGAATGTCAATTATTTTTTACATATCAGCAATTGCCGTACACAGGGGTGCAATTGCCAAGTATAGAACTCCCAGTCAGACTGGAAGCATTAATTACAGAATTTGAATTTATCTATGGCATCCCCGTTGATCTGACTTACTCCCGGAAAAGGTAGAAGAAAGGATGGGTAATGTACCGGTTAGGACTAACTTAAAGTTATACCCCAGCATTCGTCTGTGAAACTGTTGGAAGGCCTTGAAAACCTCAGTCAGTTTAGTCGGACGCGGGATTCTAACGAACGTGCTTACTAAAGACCTTAAATGAAATTCAGTTACAAATTCAATTCATTCTCGATTCAACATCTGCTATCTTCCTTCCTCAATTATGAGGACTAACTCATTATTAGCTAAAACCAAGATTCATTTAACATCATATATCAATTTATCGGAGATAACCGGTACCGAATTTGATTTTGACGGTATGATATCGGTCACACATATAATAATCTTAATGGTGATGCTGTTAGAAATAGAAATGATGAAAAAGGGACACTGTGCATTGACCAAATTCAACTAAAGAAAGTTTGAAAATCCTATCAAAAATTTAAAATCGAAAACGAGTTGGTTCTGATGGCATACCCTCATATGTAGTTAAGGAATGTGTTGATATATTTAAATATCCCCTATTAATAGCATTTAACTTATCCCTAAATACATGTACTTTCCCCGACAAATGGAAATCTGCCCTGGTTTGTCCTATCCCAAAATCTAATAATAGTAGAGACATTAATGACTTCAGGCCAATTTCAATATTACCAGCTTTTGCAAAAGTATTTGAACAGATTTTATACAAGAGAACTAGTAATCACATTCAACCAGTTATTTCAACTAAACAGCATGAGTTTGTTTCTCATAAATCCACGGTAACAAACTTAGAACTTGTTACGGACTACATAGCAAATTCGATGGACGAAGGCAAGCAAGTTGATGTGATTTATATTGACTTTGAGAAAGGATTAATCACAATATATTACTGGAAAAATTAAATCACTATCACTTCTCGCCCACTGTGATTAGACTCCTCTATTCGTACTTAACAAATCGCAAGCAATCAGTTGTCTATAAAGAATACAAATCGTATGAATATTCTGCACTCTCAGGAGTTCCTCAAGGTTCGAACCTAGGACCTTTGTCTTATTCCTCTTATTTGTTAATGACCTTCCTGATTGTGTGCCTGACAATGACTTTAGAATATATACAAAATTCAACTCTATCGGAGACTGCATAAGACTTCAGCAAAGTTTAGATAATATTGCAAACTGGTGTGCTATTAATCAACTTGGAGTCAACATAAGTAAATGTAAAGTATTATCATTTAATAGAAATAAAACCACTCATCAATTTTATAATTTCATTAATAAAATTGTACTAAACAGACCTACTGTAGTTAAGGATCTTGGTGTCAGTTTTGACTCAAAATTGATTTTTAACATACATGTTACAAATATAACAAGTGAAGCCTTGAAGTTACTAGGATTCGTAATTAGGACGGGAAGAGAATTCGACAACATATCAACATTGGAAAAAAATTACTATGCTTATGTTTGCTCCAAGGTAGAATATGATTCTTCTATTTGGAATCCATATCAATTGAAATATTGCCAACAATTAGAGAAAATCCAATCATTTTTTTTAAATTCCTGACTTTTAAAGAAACTCGAATCTATTCTGCTTATTATAGTTACAATGCAGTCATTAAGAATTTTAATATTCAGAGTTTAGAACAAAGGCGCAACATTGCTGATCTGTTATTTCTTCAAACAATTCTTCAAAATAAGTTAGATTGTATGGATTTAGTTTCGACATTACAGTTTCGTGTCCCATCATCTAAAACTTGCGTTAATAATACAGGTCTTTTCCACTGTAAAAAGGCAAGAACCAATATCTTGATGAGGTCACCAATCTGGAGAATTTGTATTAGATATAACCAGCTCTGTACAGTTCACAATGATCTGGACGTATGCTATATGTCGGCTAAAAAATTTAGAGATGCAATTGTCAATAAAATCTGTACAACTACTTTGTAAAGCACAACACTATAATTAGGCCATTGCCTGTTGTGTTGTCAATAAATAAATAAATTACATTTCATAATATATCACCCGAAAGTTAATTTTTACTGAAGATCTCTTGCTTCAGTGTTTAAAATGTGTTATCAAAACAGAATCCGTTTCGGAAGGTCTTTACTTTGTTTTAGTTCAACATCATGCGTCATTTCTGTATACAAATAAGTCAAACATGCTATAATTGATGAGTCGAAGGATACTTCTCAGAGTATAATTTTGGTTTGTTCCAGAAAGTGGACTTTTACCCATACGTTAGATTACAATATATGGAAACTAAGTTCATGATAAAGGCGTTGCGGCAATGAACGTCGTCTTCTTAACAAATGAAAAAATCTGGATGTATTTGGTTAATTTCGAATCATATAAAACATTTTGTTGAGTATCTCAAAACGCTGCTTTGTGCAGAAGTTCAGTTTCTGCAATAACTTACTCAAATTAACATATATGTGAAATTACTCTTTGTTCTGACTGAAAAGTGTGTAGTATAAGTGGTAAAGAATGTAACTTATTTTTAAACGAGTATGATTATCAGTACCAACTTTGATGAAAAAGAAATTTGATAATATTTTATCGGGTGTTATATGCTGACCAGACCTAGACTATCGAATAGAAAGAGGAAAGAGACTTGCGAATGTTTGAAATGCGTTTGTAAAGACAGTATAAAACTGGCTGTTAGAATGACAAGGAAGTTACGTCGATTCGAACACGATTTTTTCGATACGGCTTCACATATACAGTATATTTGTACTGACGCAGATAATGCCTGTAACGTAATTCGGCCTTGAAATCTGCGTTTGTCCACAAGAGGATGTTAAAAGTTTGAAGCAAAGAGAAAACATTTCGGTCAGCTCCTACATCGGCTTTGACCGTTTTTGTTCGAATATGCATTTATTAGTGAACATATTTGTAAGAACATACCTGACAGTGTAATAGGTTATACCATATGAAATGAGTACTGGGTGTTGAATATAATAAAGTGTTGATTCCACGCAATTAAGAAGTTCCCGTCCTATTTCGTTCGATTTCACAGCTCGAACATATGTTAATGGAATCTATTTTCCCACTTTCGTCAAACGAATACGGTTTTCAAAAAAGCCAAACGATACCGCTTGACCGGGGGACCGAAGCTTGAATGACACAAACATGTACATAGTATATAGGAAAGGCGGAGATCAATCTATAGATTGGCGCAGATAAAACAGGATAGTATAAGATAACACTGGATTTCTTTGTAATAGGATTGGAACGGTATGTGGTGGGATATAGGGACACGAAAATACATTACTGGGACAAAACCGGCAATTGGTGTTTTCGTTTCAGTCAAAAGTGCGTAACTTAGCACTGGTATCTATGTAACTCATAAACAGTATCATTAGCAAATACAATATATATATATATATATATATATATACGAAATTACTTAAACTGAAGAGATTTGGCAAATATGCTCGCTATAGTCAAACGGCGATGGTATTTTATTTCTTACTATTATCATGTACACAGCAAGATAAACAATAAAGAACATCAATTACGTGATACTTGCACTGATTTTCACCACTACAGAAAATAATGAAAGAACTCTCTTAGCTCCCACATTTCTCTCGTGAAGTACACTTAGCAGCTTGTATTAAAGTCATGCTTAATAATTCGTTAATTACCGCTTATCAAATTAACAATATACATATACAACTTGATTTAATAAGAGTGACATGACAACCACGTACCGATAAAATTTCACTTCTGGACTCTTACTGTAAATAACTTAAGAGAAACTAATCTGAAGTAAACTAACTTTACTGGTAAACAATAGTAGTTTATTAGGAGTGGGAAATTCTAGTACACTTTTATGCAAATTAAGTTGAATAACACTGGATTTATTTCAGCAACTTACAAGGCAATACGTACTACTACTAATTAAATGAAACAGCTAAGTATATTATAACGAATATAGTGGATATTTTTACATCGTTTTAAAGTAAGGATGGCGCTTCCCTTGACCCCTATGCAAATTAAAGGCTTCATTTTTCTGTACGTGCCTTGTAAATTATACAGTCATGCGCATGCTACGAAATTCGTATGCATAGTTATATGACATTGCACAGTCAAACGTCTAGCTAATCCTAACCTGTCCGGTATAGAAATTGAGTATACAAATGTACTAAAAATAATAAGAATTGCAGTGTTTCGATAACGAAAGTTCACGGTGACAGACACTCGACTCTTCTATTGTCTCACATGTCTAGTTACGCAATATACACAGAGCGTGTTGTGCTCACAGTCACAATAAATAACGTCGTCGGTTGCGTTACGTTATACAGGAATTATTTCATCGATAATTTTTTGTGCTTTTGATCTAGAAATTCACCACATGGAATCATTTATGCAATTAATGCAGTCCTCAAAACACCGGCAACGTCTCATCATCACAATAAAATTTAAGTCTTACCTTAATATTCTTGCTAAACAATTATATGAAGAATGCATATGAGTACTGATTTTTACTTTTTGCTCATTCTTACATCAAATCTCTAATTTTGACAAGAAACAACTACTTCTTCTACATACCCTTATAATTCTTCCATCTGCTATTACCACTGTAACACCGATCTGATAATTCAAAATTTGTTTGTTCTCGAAGCACCCAAAGCCATTTCGCTCGCAATCAGGACGCTTGAGGGATCGATGAGTCCAGAGATCTAACGCGATATCGAACAATGAATATATCAATCGTGCAAAAACGCTACTACATATCACATCAATGCAATAAAAATATGTCCATCACAACAGCACTGAGAAATTCTGTACAGGTAGTCGACAGTATAACAAGCAGTTTGGCATATGTTCTCTAGTACTTGTTTACCCAAATCTAAGTAAGAATCTTCTACAAAATGAGTAAAACATAACGGAGAATCATTTGTTGAGAGTTACGGGGACCGCATACATAGTATATAGTACCTATAACTATCAACAATTTCAAGATTGAATTAAAGTGGCATTTGTCATCGCGTCCATAGAGCATGCTTTCGAAGGTTGTTTTGGTGTGTCCTTCGCCGTGCGTGTCTATTATTATTTCTTCTATTTTACTCACTTGGTAGAAAACAATTAAGTGGCTTTGCCCCCTTTGTCAGCAGTGCCAGGTGTGTTCATGTATTTATTTTCAGTAATAAATGTCTTTCCGACTAAAATTGCGGGTGCTGATGCAGAAGCTGCCCGGGCTGCCTTCCACATTTAATGTATCCAAGCGAAAAAACGTAGTGTTACACGGTCGAATTGATTTAGAGGCCTTATCAGCATCTCGTTACGAATATATATACCGAAACACTTCTCTAGTGATAAATTGATAAATGCAGAAGTATTGAGAAGAATAGCACAGGAAACAATCATGATAAGAATATAGAGAAAATTTCTTTTTTTGGACATCTCAGGCCTGTCTGAAAAGTGTCCGAACCGTAGGTTAAATAATAATCATAGATCAATTCCTAATCACGTATGAAATAAACCTTCAAATTATACACACTTAATCCAATGATCCTACTTTGTATGAAAGCATCTGATCTCCTGCGAAGAAATGCACCACGTATATGACGGAGAACGTCAAGAAGGTAATTCTTCGTAAGTGTTTGCCTTTTTGGTACGTATTTGAGACGCACAATGCCACGGTAGCAAGGAAACACCTTAGCATAATGTATATTTTGCCTTGGATGCACGGCCACATTTGAAATGATTTACCAGTGTTTTATTTCATTACAACACATATTATCGTCAGCCAAAGCATGTTTAATCTTGTGCATTGATTCTGCTTATTGTCTTCAAGTTCGTTGCAACACTTGATTCAGAATCGTTGTTACAAACGCTTTGCCCCGAATGTAACTACGACGAAATAAGAAGTAAACGACCCCATGCACTGGATGTCTAATAGATGCTGAAGCAAGTGAAGGTTACTCCACTCAACGGATGTGTGCATCAAGTGTGCCTTCACTAATGTGTGAAATTTCGCTATTTTCTTCAGACAAAGGGACAGATACTCCATAGCTAAGCCTTGTGTATTGTTTAAAATAGATCTGATTGAAGAATCGTACAGGGAAAAATATAATTAAAATGAAGAAAGTTCAGAAAAATATTAAAACTGTTTGTTACATAAAAAAGAAAGATTTTGAACCTAATGAACGAACATTTTCAAGCAAAAATACCTCTGTGAAGTAGAGAGTCCAGTTCAAATCTGCCATAGACCAAATCTTCTAAATTAAAATATTTTTTTCTGCTGAATGTTTTAAGCATTTCAGAATTGTGAAGCTAATGAACAGGGAAAGTCGAACGTGAGTCAAGGTTGTGGTCGTACATTCAAAGTGGAACGAATGAGTTGTGTTGTGTAAGTAAACAAAATAAATAATGGTTGTGTAAGGAAACAAGTAAGGTTTTTTAAGTAAGCAAAATAAATAATGGTTTTATAGACAAAATCGTAGTGTTTCCCTGTAATAGGAATTGTACCTTCAAGGGCTATAAAAATTCCACAACAGCAATTATTACAATGGATAATGTTTCAAATTACCAATTTTATATAGTTATGATTTTCCTAAACGTTTAAGAACATGGGGTATCCAGCGGAATATATCATATCTAGCGGACTTGTATTATTGAAATCTTGAGAGTCAACTGGACAATGAAGAGCGATTGAAAAGTAACTCCTGCATAAAAATAGTTGAATTGAATTTTTATTTATTTTTTCGTACCGGTATCTCAGGTTCAGTCTGGAATAGGATGGGATAGATAATGTTGAAACGCAGTAGGTACCTAGATTAGAAGGTATCATTCCGTTATCTGCCTGGTGTAATAACTAACGAAATATCAGGAAAATTATAAGATATTAACGATAGAAACCACAGGAACAGTTCCTAAAGCTTTCCGATTGCTGTGCCAACGAACTAGCCAGTTTTAGAGTCTAGGCCAAACTTTTCTCAACACTTTAAAACAATGAGAAATCCAAAGATGTATAACGCATTTCTGTCTAACTTGACGTTATTGAGTTATAGCTGACAAAAGATGTGATCGTTAAGCAATTTGAAAGGAAAATAAAATTTTAAAATCAATGTCGCAGCTGTCTGCACCCTTTTGAACCAAGAGGAATGCAATAGTGTATGGATCATCTCTGCCTGAATTGTACTTATTGAGAAGTAGTGTAGGACAAATGGAGGATGTTAAGCGATTGATAAGGACCTGCTAGTATTAAAATCATAGTCATACTTTCCCCCTCCATTTCAACCATCAATGTTATATTGATGTATGAGTCACCTTCGTCTGGCGTGTAGTTACTGTGACTAGGGGAATACACAGATAAAAACACAATATGCATGAACTGGCACAAAGAACAAATATGTACAAATGAAACGACCTGCTTGTTTTATAGTCAATATCCTAAGTACATCCACTCTTTGAGATCATGAAGAACACAACGATGTTTGGGGAAGCTCCGTCTGACTTGTTGCTACTAGGATTAGGTGGGAGTTGACAGACAGACAGTATAATCACTGTATCTTTCTTTGTTCAGTTGCATTTATACAGGGATGCTAACAAGAATGTCACCTGATCACATCCTCAGCACGCGGAAAATTCTGTTCTACCCCACCATTTGTTGAAAGATAGCTCGTATATTCTATTGGAAGTGACAGAGTATCATGTTAAATGCCAAGTTAAAGATTTGGATCAGAATGTGTACTCTGGACGATCCAAGATACAGAATTGGTCAGTGAAAATATTTATATGATCAGGTGAATCAACGATTGCATAGTACTGAGAGGACGTTTAGCAAATCAACACAGGACTTGTCGGCTCGAGCTTGCACTCCGTCAATTTTTGCAGCCCGTAGTTCTTCGCTAACTTAAGACAATACGTTGAGTTATAATTATGAAATTGTTTAAACCTAACTGCACAGCATGTTAATTTTGCTCTGGAGCTTTTAATTTGTTATTGCTCATGCGCTGCTTGATGTCCACATGTCCACCGTTCTAAATGATGTATTGAGTGAGACCTACTAGAGGAGAGATATTTCAAGTTGATAGGCATTGTTGGTTAATTAATTTAGTAGAAATGTTTTCTGAAGGGTCACTGAATCCCTTGAGTGCATGTTGTGTAGGTTTTCGTTGAATGATATAATAACTGTGGACATTTCAAGACAGATGAGGGATATGACTATCATAACTATCATGACATTCTTATCCAACCTAAAATGGAAAACATTTTTAACTAGGTTTCACTGTAAGTTTTAATTATAACAACGTTCATGTGTCAGTTTCTCTTTTATCCAGAATTATAGATAGCTTAATAATCACACTGATAAAAAGTGGAAAGCATACATATCAAATGAAATGTGTTTAGTATATTGCACTAGGTACGTCACTGGTATTATCTAGCGCAATCATCATGACGTACCCACGTATGCCACTGGTGCTGAAAGGGTTCTGACACATAGGATAGAGATTAGGCGCGAACTATTTGGATCATCTCATCAACATAATATAGCCAGGATGTTTCGAATCGCAATGCAGTGCTTGTAGGGTGAGCTCGCGACACTTGGTGGTATTGGAAATTTAATTCTGTTCAAATTGGTTTGGGCTCTTGATACATAGATAGATATCAGGAAGTTGAACAATATTTCATTTCGTTGTTGACAGCGTTCATTCGTATCCTATTGACACATACAGAAAAATGTTTCTATTTTCAATAGAAAAACGCACACTACACAGATTGTATTAATATGAAGTCGTTCCAAGATCGTGATAGTGAGTGTACGTTATTACATGAGTCACCTCTCTCCTTAGATCTCAATCCACAGGAGAACTTACAAAATCAAATAAAATGGCTCTCCTACACGTGCCAGAATGTATGACATGAAGCACGCTAATAAATAAACTTGGTATACTATCCCCCAGGAATAAAGTATTTGAAAAAGGAATGAGGCAACTGTTACGTGCGAAAGTGGTGAACCAGATATTAGCTATATACCTTGAATGAAGTGGATACACAATGTGTTTTATAAAATTAAACTTCACAGTTTTTACTTGTCGTGAAAAGTACGATCCTAAGTAAAAGTGATAAAATATTGTATTATTTTGTATATAAGAGTTTAGCATTTGAACACATAGCGTGGAAATATCTGAATAGGCGAGTTACTGAAAGTGTAATAAATCACTTGAGCAAATGTTATGTTTCTTGAAAGACGATTCCTATTGTTTGAATGTGTAAATTATTTGTGCATAGCTTTTCAATTTCATTGTGTTCGTAAATTCAAACAATAAACACTGTTGTTACTTTCAAATGATTTGCCATTTCTGGAAATAAATCAAAAGACTTGAAATGCTTAGACGTTTATGATCATGCAATTCATTTGGTCATTTCTAATTTTGTGCTTTATCTCAGTACTTCAGGTAACGCATAAACTATAAACTAATTTCATACCAAATAAATTTGAAATGTTAAATACTAATACAACATTGTGTTAAATTATGTACCGATAATTTTTGAAATTATAAGAAGATTTTAATATGGTATAACACATAACCTCTTATTTTTATGGAATCAATATCCAACATGTTCTCAACGGGTAATAATTACTATAGATGCTAAAACATTGGTTTGTTTAAGATATTTAAATTAAAAGAGAAAAATAATTTGTAATAATTCAAATTACAAGTTTGCTTCACAGTAGCTCATAAAATTTAACGAAATTATATGTCTCGCGAACACTTAAAAAATTGATTTATGAGAAACAAGATGTAGTAAATTTTATTTATAAATTTTTCAAGTGTTAATTTCAGTAGCAAGACAATCGTTTTTATATATAAAGTTCCAATAGCGTTAAACACTATTCACATTATATCACGTCAGTCCAATGGGTACTGATTCGAATGCTTGTCCCGAAATTCACAGAAATCTGATAATGACAAGAGATTTTCTTGATCAAGTAGGATATTAGCGATATTGCTTCTCTGTCCAAAAGAATCATCCTTATTATGATAGCATTTCTTTTACATTTTTCAACAGGGTGATATCTTTTTAATCATATTGTGCTTGAAGTTTATAATACATTGTTTGCGTGAGAAAATCTGTGAACTAATGTTGAATTGTAATATGGCTAGTATCGAAATACATTTCTAGATGTAACATTGGAATATTTATATTTAAACAATCAATTTGCAAAATAGATATTAGCACAAAAGAACCCAAGTGCTATGTTGTACACAGTTCTGTTAACAGAATACATATTACTCCAAACAATATCGCATTATGGTAATATACATACATCTCTATCAGAATAATTCTCCCTGCAGGATAGTCCTCTAGAATATACCGAGATATTTTCTTTCCTTAACTGTCTAATTGGACTATTCTTTTTCATTCACGTATACTTAAGTACTTTACATTAGCACATTCTGAATCCCACACGTTCCTTCTGACAAGAAAACGCTATTTACATTTTTGCGATACTGTCCATTTATCATACAAGTCGTAATTCGAGAATTTATTTTTCCTTCTCGACACATAAAATATGTTGCGGGTGGAATATATACATAAACAATAATTATAGGAGCAGACTGATGCAGTAACCATACAGCCATATACGTTCTCTTCTTATTTGTGCCTATTTCTAACCATTACTTTGACTTTCTTTTTCGATTTAGAACTTTTATAACCGTCCACGTATCACACAAAATACGTAGAGTAATTTCAATTCTTCCCTCTTGAGATATAAGAGGAATTATGGGTAAAAAGTAAAAGCCTTTTGAATAGTATGTTTCTTGGACAATCATGTTTAGACTTTCAGTGTCATTCTTTTCCCAAGAGTGTAGTTGTTTATTATCCTACAATAAAGCAAACTTACAGGTGTAAACAGAGTTTTGCTGAATTTCTATTTTAGGGATGATGCACTCATTATGAATTTCAGGCAGAATTTCTGGTTCTCATTGTTCTTCATCGATCAGCATGGGCATTTATCATCATGGTGTTCTATCATCAGCACATCTTTTATAACAGTTAAACACAGTTCTAGGACACACGGTACCTTAAGCATGTAACTACTGGAACATTTCCAACAGGCCTCGTGCATATATCCTTATATTTACTCTAAACTAAATTTAATATGTGCACATTCTTATGGTTGAGATACTTTTCGGTTGAGATAAGGTCTGTAGTAGGTGTCATTTGCTACACTGATGATCCTAACTGCTGCACCATTGTTTGTCAAATGGCTTGCTGCCATCTCTATAGTAGAAGTTATCTGTCTATACTTTAATTTATCATATAAACATTAATGTATTAAAACATGAGGACATATTGATATTAGTGTACAAAATTTCAACGTAACCCATGTAGCAAAGACTAATAATAAGAATATTGTTTTATATAACCTCCATTCACGACGATTAGAGTTAATAAAGAACTTTCCCATCGCTTTGTTATGTTTTCGGAACCCTCCTACGTAATGCACTTTTATGTTAAGTGTTATAGCAAATATGTTGTTAAAACGTGGCCCATTAGAGGTACCCTCAACTAGTAAATAACAAAATTTTACCAGGATTAATATATAATATTTTTTTTAAAATTTAACGTGTAGGGATACGTTCCTGAACCTTTCTGAATGTGCGTTGTATCCAATATTATCACACTTAAGGTGCTTCAACAGTCAATTTCTCTACATTTTGCCTTTTTCGCAATTTCTTAATTGTAAGAGACCCTGAGTAATTTTGGCCACAGTCAAAGATGTTAGACATGAATTGGAACACAAGAACTTTAGTGTCTCGAAAGATATTAGACGTAAATCTGTAAAACAAATAACAATATATGTTCTTATTGGAATTCATTTGGAAGTTACGTTTCGCCAGAAATATATCCGGAACGCATAAACTTTTTAGTTTCAAATGAAAATTAGAGTTAATAATTATATCTTTAGAAACAAACTTAGAATACAAATAGTTTTTCAGAAACGTTTCTTTGTTTCCTAGGATTTAGAAGCTATGGTGGCTAATTGTGTATGGTATATTTTACGTTAGAAAGTTCATCTACTTTTAATATCTCTGCAGGTATTGAAGAATAGCTGGATTATAAAATTGCATTGGCTGGTCTTACCATGTTTAAAGATAGAAATACACAATAACAGGTTGACAGACTGTTTATTCGTACTGGTAAATGTTATTATTTTGATATCAACCTGCATAAATGAGCAAAGAAAATAATATATTTAAGATTCAGTTCTTTGATGTCTACAACGGTACTAATTACAATTTATACATTATATCGTTCCAATTATAGTTACATTTTTAAAATTTAGTTACAATGGTTAAGCGCCTTGAAATCAATATTTTCAAGTGCACTTTCTTATTCTTTCCCACACTGACTAACAGAGATTTTCTCTGTATATACTCTCTTCCTCAATAACTGTTTGTTAGGATAAAGTTCTAAGTTTTTGGAAGAAATGTACCTACAATTATTTTGGACTAACAATTCTCTTCAAAGATTATACAAATGAAATTTATTTCTCTTCTTCATTAACCTTGCATCAGTTAGAAAAGTAGTTCCTCATTAGCATTAAAAGATGGAATTGCGAGGCATAATGGTAATCATACGCTGGTGAAGATTATTGTTGCCTACAACTATGTTTGAACCAATGAACAGACACTATTTTACATTTCAAAGATTATACTGTGTGGCGACATTGTGGGCAACATCAAGTAAATGCAATTATGCCTGATGAAAGAAAATAAGTTAAATACATAAACACATTCTATCTGGAATTAGGGATGTAGAGAGAAATATGCAAATAATAAATTGAACACATGAATTTTTTAACCATCGTTAAATTATGAACAAGTGCTATTTAAAACATATTTGATGATTTCCATAGTTTAAAAGTTAACATTAGAATATACAGTACTCCATTTGTCTACAAGAGATTATACACGGTAGTGATTATAATTATAATTATCAAAGTGATTTTTATAAATATTTTAAAATAATTTCAATGGTAGTTATTACAAAGTGAATGTTGACCCACATACCAGTTACCAATAGTTGCTGTTGTAAGTTGTTCTAAGGTAAAGGTGTAGGATGTAAATGAATTACGAATTAGGGTTATGGTTTCAAAGTTAGTCTTAGTTTACCACACGATATATTCCTATAGTTAAGAGGAAACAAAAGAGTGGGGAAAGACGAGTGATGATAACTGTCGCTCATGAAAGACATTGAGACTTTCTTTCATGCTCTATTTAATTAAATAGGATATTTTGATTACATTGGAGAGCTGATGTACATCAGAAATAGAGCAAATTTTGGAATTCCTCCTGTCTTCTTATAGGAATAACAACAACACAGGCACCTTCCTGAAAAGTAACATCAATATTGTATAACTGGCCGCCTTGGTACCGCACCTTAATCCTTGGAAATACCTAAAGGAAAGTTTGATTAATTCTAGAGTTAGGATACCTTAATGTTTCTAGTTCTGAATGGAATTCGAAGTGCGAAATCATTTCTACGAGATTTTATTTAACAATAAAAATAATACAATAGCAAATAATAAAAGAATAGTGTAACAAGTTCTATTGAGAAACTAATAGGTTCAAATTGTAAATATAAACTACACAATCATTAATTAAAGTGAACTTCGTTAGGCGAAGTTTTGAACTTATTGAAGAGGAACTCGTAAAGGGAAGTTACAGTAATGGTCTTTTCCTGCGATACAAAAGGACAATGAGATTTGTATACATAATTAATTTGCGAAAAACAATCTTGGGAATACTCAATTTACCAAGACATAACTTCTTTTACTAAACAAAGAATAGGGAGAATAAGAATCCTGTCTGAAGAGAGAGAGTGAGGACGTAGAGAGTAAAATTAAACAGGAGTAATCATGTCGTATCACATGAACACTGTCAACTTCAGATGCAATAATCTTTTATCAATTGTTTTTATTGTAACTTTCATATCCGTCAGGTCGTTATCTCCCGTTCGCCCTGTGATCGAAATGCTTTTGCTAATACCTTTATTGAGTTCTACCGAGTTAACACTGATTCTTTCCGTATTTTATCGTTAACATATTTACTAAAAATTGTTACTTATTTTCCTTTCGCAAGTGGACACAATCACACTAATAGTAGTTTTTTAAAACAAAGTTCTATTAAAGCATAATTACTAAAGATATTCTGAATTCTTTAAAATAATTGTATATAACGGCTTTATGCCGGTCTAGGAAGATCGGATTATAAAAATCCATGTTCCTAACTTCTAAGTCTAAGATAGAATTAAAGTAGATCTGACGTGAGTTGTTGTAGAGATGTTCGTGGTTCGTCTTCAGTTCACACACGGGCATAAAAAGACAATATGAATAGTATTTTATGTACGTATCCGAATTACGTCATTTTCTGTGGAATATGCGACGTGACTTTATATTTGTGTTGTCTTCAGAGAATTAGCGATTACACCCATGTTTATGTCAAAACAATCACGCCACTTATTTTGGGGAAAAGGGAAATGTAAATAGTCAACAATTAAGGTTAGAGAAAGCTATCTTTCCATTATATCAAATCTGAAAGAATATCATTCCATTTCCATTACCGATTTTGTGGTTTCCAAAAACAACATGTGTGCATATACTGTGTTAATTGCCAAAATAAAGTAGCAATGAATGTCACAAAATTCTGTTGTGTGTTTCAAATACAAATGATTCAATCTGAAGCCAGGAAAACAATCATTCGTTTGCCTTGCCTTCATCCTTTATTGTAAACACTGTTTTTGAACCAAAAAAATGTTTTAATTTCATAATAAGGAAAAAAGGTTAGGATTTGATAACAAGTTATGAAAAAGGGCAAAATATTGAAGAAATCTATTAAATAGTCTAAAAGAGAATATTTAATTTAACTGCGACATATCTTAAGGTGTGTTTATTATCAATCGTTGAGAAAATTTATTTTACTTTTGAGATTTTGAGTTCTCCATTTGTAATAATTTGAAACATTCATCTTCTTTCTTATAGCATGCCTGCTCAGCAGATTCAAGGATCCGATATGGTAATGTACCTCTAAGTTTATTGTATTAAAATTATAGTTCTCAAAATGTGTGTGCTACTTGTGAGTTATGAAATATTCCGGTGTCTTAAAAATGCAATCAGACATATGAAGGTAGTTACTACAGTGCGAGATCTTACGCAATCATTCCTTAGGATATTGATCTATTTGTTTAAAATTTGCTGACTATGAAAGTCACAAATAATATACTAAGACATTTTTAACTTTATTTTTGTGACCATTGGTGTATTACTTTTGCTAGTTAATAAGAAATGGAAAGAACATCCGTAGTTCCTGGATGCAGAAAGACTTACAGATAAAGGTACATAGAAAAAGTGCAAGGGTTTTCAAAGTTCAAATAAACTTTACTCAAAAGAAAAAACACTCAACAGCACATAACATTTTCTTTGTTTGAACTTCTCATTTAGTATAATGATAAGGCAAGTCACGAGCGTACACACCACTCATATAGTCTTTACCTCCTGACATCTTTAATGCCTATATGTTTTACTTCGTGCTACTAAGTTACATGAGGTGTGAACTGTTAACAAAGAATGTTTCAGTCTCTCAATGTATCAAGTTCATTTTTATGTTATGAACTTTGCTTTATGTTTTTTCTGTAAAAGCTGAGTTGAAATCTATTGTATACCTGGGATAGCAATACAAAATTTACAAAAGTTCTTACTAAACTGAAGGTTTGAAATGGCTCCTATCTGTGTCCCACGCGCAGCTATAGATTTGAAAAATCAAATAATAGTTGGAATACAGAAGTGTGGCTGACAAATCAAGTGACAATAACTTGCAGTAGTAGCAGACAGGACGAATTGTTCTTGTAAATATTGATTTATGCAACATTAAAGATAACGCGCTTAACTTCGGTGCCATACTTCATCGGCTTCATCCTCATCCGGGCCATATGAGATTCTTTACGTTGTTCTCTCTGTTCTTAGTAGCCACGTTACTCAATTAGTTAAAAGTCTACCCAAATACTCTTGTGACAACGGCCACTGATTGGGCTTTGCTATTCAAAAAGTTACTCAAAGTCTAGTGACTGTAGGACCACGCAATTCACGAGGAAGATTATGAAATTTGTAGAGTATATCCTAGAAAACTCTATTGTTGGTAATGCAAGAAGATATTAATTATGCTCTTTATCTTATTGTCACACCTCTTACAATATAAATGAATTAACTTCAATTTAAGAGTTTTAAATATGTTTCAAGATCTTAGTTTGAAATTGTTATGCAAATTATCAGAAATAGGATATTAGGAACAAAGTTAAATTTTCATTAAAGCATTCTTATTGTCATGATTTCAAATTGTAAATGTTTAAACAAACATGTTAGATGGTAAGAGCTGTCCAATTCTTGTACCAACACTATCCACTTTCTAGTAATATACGTTGGAGATTCTCCATATATGAGAATAATCACTACAGGGGAATGATAAAAACGTTATGGCCTAATTTTATTTTTTTTATTTTTAAAGAACATTCCAGACATGAACTATAGCTTATAGAAAGGAATTTTATTAACGATTTTAATGTTTAAAGAATTATTATTAATCTTAAATAGAAAACATTAACTGTAAAATTACGTCCACAGAATACAATTTTTGTCTTCCGTAATTCTAGATAAACAGAGTTACTACGACACCTCCTATCAACCCTCGGATTACGGTATGTATATAAATAAACTTGTAACATTGTTAATAGGTTTATAAAATTTCTAACTAATTAAATAAAAAATAACAATTATCATTGTTGAAATGATTAATTTTAGGATTTCTAAACGAATATAAGCAATACATCAAAGGATAATTACGTTCTGAGAAGTTGATTTGTATAAGTCAAGTAGATACATGGAAATCAAGCGTTATGTTATTGACTTTTCAGTGTTCCCATTTCAGTAGAAAGTCTTTCAACTGACACTGTGTCTGCTAAGTATCTGTTTGGTATTCCCTATGGGTGATAAATGCCATATATGGGATATACAAAATGCAGAGTTACAAAATATGAATAGTTTACAAAGTAAAATGGTCAAAATAAACGGTACCAACATTCCATATTGTCCACAATTAATAACATTGCACTCTTCGATCTACATATAACGCTTATCATCCGTAAAATACTAAATACAAATAAATTTGAAGAAAGATAATAAATATCAGGTTGGTAGTACTATCAATCGTGTAATAACAAATTTAAGATTCCTCTACTTTCCTATTGATACGAATCCACAATGCCTGTGGCTTATCGTGAAATATTAAATATCATTTTATTTCTCATTCTAACAAGTAGATTTCGGACTCGAGGCTAGGCCAAATTACTCCCCGTATGTCGGAACATGGTATGTGCGATCCATGTAGAAAATAATATTTATATCTTGTTTCCATGTAAGTTAACATTTTCCAAATGTTGTTCCTAATAATTTACAATCACTTTGTACACGAAAGAAAATATCGAATTAGAATATTTTGAATCTTTCCTTATTTAGCTTTAGAAGATATACATTAAGAACTAATTAGTCCGTGTACATTCAGTTCCTTCCTTGGTGTTACGTAGCCTATTTCTATGATAATGCCTTATTTATTTCAACATATGTTTGATCCTTTCTTCCTAGTCAAGTGTACAGTGTACGAGAACGGGACCTGCGGTTAATGGGGTATTCAAAACCAATTCGTGTTTGAATAAATATTAATTTTATCAGTGCACATAGTAACAAGTGCTACTCATTACTAATTTGTCCCAATGTAAATTATTAGAAAAACTTTCCTGTTCTTGTTTAGAGACACGATGGGAAAAATAACGGTTTCATACAATTGTTTCGGGGTTATGAGGTTATATTAGTTATGATATATGTGAAGAACCGTGGCCGCGCGCGTCTGTATCAGGTTATGCCTTGATTATATTACTAACGTCTTACAATGGTTAATGATAATAAAGATCATTTTAATTATGTAAACGGCAGGTACCGTTAACGTGGGTTTCAATTTTAATCAGCGTCAGCTTACGAAGGTTATCTTCTTACGTTTTTTATTTAAGCGCAAGATGGCCGTTAAGCGCAGCCCACTTGGTGAGCTTATTTCTTTCTTTATCGAAATGTATATCATCCTAGTGGTGCGTATGATTTTTAAAGTATAAAAGGATGACGGCAGAACTAATCTACAAAATATTGCGCTACAATCAATTAATTTGTGTTCATTATTTTATAATTTAAACATTTTCCGTGTAATAAGGAAATTCTTTACTCCACGGAAACCTCTAGCTATTTCTGTACAGACAATGGAGGTACAACCAAGATAACACAAGTTAAGTTCGGTAGTCTAAATGCTAATTTCTTTAACCATTAGTTTTACCATCGTAACAAGATACGTAATCTTAGCAAGGCATTAGTAAGAACGTGGATGATGTAATCTTGACTGGTTACAGTGCCGTTTCTAAAATCTTCTTCCGTCATTCTAACTTCTAATTTTTGTTATAATTTAGTAACCAAACTGACAGGAACAAACTCGCAGATTTCCAAGGGCACTGAATATCTCCTGGGATATAAAGCATACAAAAACTCACCAAAAATGAAATTTATATGAACACATGTGGAAATGTATATGAATCTACAGGAAAACAATGCAAGTTTTTGTGTGCCCAATGTGTCGTTCTATTAGGTTCTTACCCTTAGCACATATTTTCAACATATTAAGTTCATATCTAACGTAGATCACATTATCTATAGTTCGTTTTCAGATCAATTTTAGTACATTTGCCACTATTAAGTGGACTTTTCGTACTTGAATTAGGTGTCAGTACACCAGACGTTTATATGTAGCACGCTCAAAATGTGGCGTAGTCCATATTAATTTCATGAAAAGTTCATATATTATGGTCTATAAGTGTGATATAGCTGTAACATATTCTGAACCTTTTTCGGGACATATTGTGCACTTTAAATGTACTTTGACTCTCAGTGGGCTGGAAAAGGAGGCAAACCTCGGGCAAACAAATAAAACTACATTGAAATAAGCAATAAAAAAACAAAGAGAATACTGCTAACACTTTTTATCAATTACTAAATACTATAAAATGTAAAAGTTAATAAATATAAATAGTTCTATAATTAAACTGATACATGCAACTATCTCTTGTAAAATAAACTGAATCTATACGTTTATTTTATGTCTAAAGATTCTTACAATTATTTTCCATGTGCAAACAAGGTGACGAAAGGAACCTTCTTAATAGTGAGACCACCGTCCTCTACGGTAAGTAAACAAACTTGATCGTAACACATGTTTCATATAATATAAATTCTTATTGATTTACTTGGAACTTTCTGAAAATGAAACTCGAAAGTTCCTGGACTAACGACCACTAATTACCGCACAACAGTAACAGATTTTACTGAAGGATGTAGATGAGCTTTAAGATTGGCAAAATGTTATATGGTTTCCATGGTGATAGTTCGTAAAGATAAATACGTTTTCCCGCATTACTTGAAATATTATTAAACGGATGCGATTAAGAAGGAAAAGATTCTACCTGACTTAATTTTGGGAAACTAAAACTCACTTCTTTTGCTGTTGAAGTAATGATGAAAACCAAAGTCCAGTAATTACAACGCAATGTCTAAAGACCCGAAGAACATTTTACGCGCTGTTATTTGTAAAAAAATCCATGCTAGGTACTACGTGAAGCAAAATTGATCTTTTTTTAAAAAATATTTGAATCTTTTCCTTCTTAATATCATCCATTTAATTACGAAGCACGGACATGACGAAGGAACAATTCGACGCGTTACAACCAAATTTGACACACAGGCGTGTTACAATATTCTTAAGGTTTCGTTTGCATTAAAATGTTACATCATTTACAGTTTCTGCCCTTAAAGACTCAGTTTTTAACAGCACATTAGAGCACGTTGAGGGGACAAGTAACCAAATCTAACAAAATGTAGCAAACTAATGCAGTAAAATACCCTTAGGGTTTCAACTGCAATAGAATGTTAAAACATATACCGATTCCATGGCAACGAATCTCAGTTTATAAAATATTACATACAATATCGAGCACTCGTTCAACTCAATTATGTAGACATTCGAGAAGATGATTGCGTTATACTTGATGTCAATATATATCTAATGATTATTTCTGGTCTGCGATATCCAGGCTAAGTAATAAAATTGCCACAATTCACTTCATTAAATGTTATAGCAAAAAAGAGCAAAGACACGAAGAAGAATAAAATGTTCGAAATTTTTAAACGTGTTATGAACAAAAAAATTTTCTCTGAGGTTTTGGAGGCTAACTTATCTTACCTCTAGAAGATTTCATACGATTACTGTACAGGAACGAATAGGGATGGACTCGTTTTTAAAAATTATTATCATTTAAGATATAGTAAAATTATGTGATTACCTCAAATTTAGTACAGAAAATTTAATATTGTGACAAGAATTTAAACTTACACTCTATATTAACACGGAACATATTCTGAAAATCTCTGATTTGATAATTTACTACGCAATGGGGAGATCAACTTATATCTCATGTTTCCCAAACGTTTCAAGAACAAACAAACAAAATCAAAGATAATCTATATTTAGAAAATGATTATAGAACTGAGAATAGAATGATATTATGAAAATAGTAAAGAAATAATTCTAATACTCAACATTTACAGAACCATGACTTATGGTTTATCTTATATCAACCATACATAATATTTTCATGTCCTGCAGAAAGTAATCTTAAATGTCTAGATGCTGTTACTAGAGCCTTTAAAATTCCTACATAGCAGAAATGTCTAAGGAACGTATCCAAATCGTGTTCCATGGAATTCAGGAGATCAGTAACAAGTCCCTCTTCGATATCCCAAAATAATCCTGATTGAAAGGCAGTCGGATATCCCACGGAATTTCGATTAAGACATGAGTAAGTATTTATTCCTTTCGCTTCGTTTTGACATCCTTTCGATGTCAATGGGATGTATTGTGGAATACATAGAATATTCTACTTTTAGAATATCCTATAAAGGTTTTATTGATACTTCAGATATGTGCAAAACATATCCTGTAAGCATTCCCCTAGAAAACCTATTTTCGAGGCCAAAGCGGACATTTTGATACCCCGGGCAGCACGAACTCATATCCCCGGCAGACAATTTTTTAGATGTCCATGGGATGTATTTGATCTATCTGGGTTAAAATGCCAATTTCGAGTTTGTGTTATCTGTATAAAGGACAGTCATAAGAAACTCGGCAGATACCTGTAAAAGGAAATAATGGTATTGCTCTCTGCCATGGCAACATACAGCGTGGAGTAACCACAATAAACAAATTGCACAACACGATGTAGAACACAGGTAGTGTCACATTTCTTGTTAGTGGAGCGATTGAGCCGATCGTGAGGCACTAGGATCTGTGAAAGTGATGTAGGTTCTGAAGAGTGAGAAAACTAAGTACGATCTGATTCTCAGATTATAACCTTACACGACCTGTGTAAGGTTATATAGATATTTTATATAGAGGTTATATAGATATCAAAGTGTAATATAGATAGTTTACATTAAACATTTGATGGTGCCTTAAACGACCCCAGAACACAGGTTGCGGGTAATGTTTCCATCGTCAGATACTAGGCGACAGAGTTTCAAAGCGGAAGGTAGTGTGGTCAGGGTGACACTCGTCTGGAAAATTCCATGTTATCATCCTCGTAGAAAATAAGCATAGGAATAATGATTTAATGTGGGACGATATACGGATAGCAATAAAGTAATAGCCCGCTAGTGTTAGTTTTAACTATACTTACATTTGCACCATGCTAAGGTTTGCTCCTGTGGGTACCCCGAAATATGACTGAGGATGGAAACGACGTCACTAAGAAAGTTATCTGAAAAGCATCTGAGGGCTACGTTTTCCTCTTCCGCATTATGGCTTAGGTAGAGACAGGCTGTCATCACTATGATCCTGAAACGTGGGATGCTGCCACGCAGTGGAAACAGATTTAGTTTCACCCAAGAACAGTAAAATCCAGGTCAGCAAATAAAGCTGATAAAGAATGCTGTTTGCTCCACATGGACTATATTTACATCACAAACAGTACGGAATTTGCACAACCGAATTTCCATTTTGATTTTCTGGTCCATCTTAACTCCAGATATGTACCA
Source organism: Lepisma saccharinum (assembly GCA_022664845.1). NCBI lineage: Eukaryota > Metazoa > Arthropoda > Insecta > Zygentoma > Lepismatidae > Lepisma > Lepisma saccharinum. Next base: position 158,914 of record JAGDQP010000244.1, read on the forward strand.
CGCGTTGGTGTGTTTGGTGAGTTAAAGAAAATTTGAAGGGTGTCTCCGCTCGTTCACTCAGAGAAATGTAGGAGAGGGTGAATCATTGGCTCCACATATAATCTCCATAATACTTCGACAGTGACATCCGGCGTCCGGAGTGAAAGTGGAAGAACTGTATTGCTAAGAGAGAATCGTAGTGGCATGTAAGTAAGAGAAAGGCGGACATAGTGGTATGGTCGCGGAAAACGATACTTTATTGTTACCAAGCACACGCGCATAAGAAAATTATCAGTTGATACCACTGTAAACAGGTTAAAGACGGCAACTCTATTGCATAATGTAAAAGACGTCTTGCTGCTTGGCGCGTACAATAGAAAGCCCTGTAGATAAGTGAACGACTTTTTAGAAGGTTGTGAAGAAAAGGTGCCACTTGTAATATATTCAAGATATATAATCTGTTATACCAGGTTAATGCCCTATTAGCTTTATCATAATACTAAAAGTGATATTGCAAAGATTCACTAACGTTGTGTATATTTTCTAAAAACTATAAAACAATTACATCGAATAAATAGAAAAATAAAATCTGCCAAGGTAAAACGTTTCTGGATATTGCAGAACATTAAACAAGGCAAATATATTCACATTGTATTCCTTTCTATTCCAATTGTAACAATTTTAAAATCATGCTTTATTGGTTACATGTCACTAGATTATGGTACACTATAGATTATTATATAAAATATAATTGTTGTTAAATATTTATGTTTAATTAAACAATAATATTATTTTGAAATATTATATTTAAAACAATTTTAAACCATGCTTTGCTGTTTACATATCATTAGACTATTATTCACACTACATTATTACAAAAAAAATAACATTTGTATCAATGTATGTTCAATTTTGCTCTTATACTGACGACCAGAATTGAATTTCACATACCTTTATTAAATATTGTCTGTGGTTCATAAATTGCAATATTCCTTTCTCGTTCTACGGTAGAATATAGGAGTGATTCCAAGGTTTACATCTGTGTATTAAATAGTTAGTTATCTATTTTTGTTCCAAAACTATAACACTCTAGATAAAAGTATCCCATTTTACCCGGCATTACTATACATTGTGTCTCTTTTAAGTCTTTCCACGAGTTTCATTTGATTGATCCTTAGAATTTTCTCTTATGCTACAGTAACACAAGCTGTCTCTTACAGAACCAAATGCCCTCTACAGGCCAGGCACCGATCTCAAACAGCAAATGAGAAAAGGTAAGATTGTCTTACAAGGAAAGTTGGGGACGTGGTACGCGGGGATCTGCATGCGTTATATACCGTTGGAAAGGCCACACCGAGTACACATTACATGCGAAATATCTCGCTTTGATGGGGTCTGTAGAGGGCGTGGCGACAATTTGAAGATCATACATCTTGAATTTTACAATGTTGGTATCTGATTCATAATTAGCGACGTCGAATATCTATATAGATATACCAATTTAGATCCATAGCTTGTTTTTCTTTTGTAATTTGTGTCTGCCATTTTGAATTTTATAAATGTGATGTCAGATTTGTACTCAGTCACATTTCAAATCTATATGTATACCAGGTCTCATAAACATTGAAACACAGCTTTTTCTTTTTTGCCCACATTTTCTGGTGTTTCAGGGAGTGCATTGTTCGGATCTTCAAATGGTCGCCACGCGCCCTACAGGCCCTATTCAAGCGAGATATTTCAGATGTAATGTGTACTCGGTGTGACCTTTCCAACGATATATAACATATGCAGATCCACGCATACATCTTCCCCGACTTCCCTTATTAGTAAGAAAGGGTGATTATTTTCTGTTCTACTGATAGTCATTTTTATGTACAACATTAGAAATAAAGTCCAGTATCCTTCATGGTGATTCAGGAGTCAAAATCGCCATCAGGATTGTCCAATCCAGATGAGAATATTTCTACATAGAAGAAAATATAGAAGCAAGTACTTATTCGGACTTATAAAGAATTATATTCTGTTATGCTTCTATTTCATTTTGTACCTATTTGCTTGAACTGTTTATTACAGATAGATATATAAAAAAACAATATTTAATTTTAGAGTTAAACACTTAGATTATCTAAAGACGTTTAGACTCATTTAGTGTCTGCACTCTGCCCCTTTCGTGGCTACCAACTACTATTCAAAACTAAACAAAAATGTTATTCCGTTCAAAAGTAAACGGAAACAGAAGCAACCAAGGAGCTTCAATTTTGAATCGGTTCATTTGGAAACTAGACTGATAATGTTCTACAATGCGAATGATAAAAATGTACAGTAAACATAAGTTGTAGCGGAAAGCAACACAGTGACCTGGGAATCGTAAATAAAAAATGGAGAGATTATTGAAAATACAAAACAAAATACAGAAACCCGACATGCTTACATTTCATCTCACAGAAGTTCAAATAGTAAAAGACAAAGTAGCGTGTAGCATCAAAGCTTGAAAATAATCGAGTATATTTGAATGACAGATTTTAAATCTGTTTTCAAATTTGTTTTCCTATGTGCTTTTACATAGGTTGTTTGTGCCCTGAGATGGTAAATATATATGGTTACCTCGAGAGAAGCCGAACACGAACGAATTTGATCACGGGAGAGAAATGTCAATTAGTGTAGTTTGGACATGGCATGATAATGGATGCCAGCCAGATGTGACATTTCAATTCCGAAGTTGTGCGGACGTTCAACGTCTCTCGACCAACGGTGTCACGTTTGCAGTAGGTAAAAAATTTTGCAAAAAGAATACTTTATCTCCTAAAATTTTAAATAAAATCCGATGTTTAATACTCTACCAGCAGCAGTTCGAATTATCGGTAAACTTCATCATAGAATTATTTATTTAAAAGATTTTCAGATATCTTCTTTGCTGTTAACTAACGTCTTGGAAGTTTAGACTTTCGTCACGGTTTCTTAATTTGTGTTTTTGTAAGGTCTTTCTTAATTTGTGTTTTTGTACGTTTTTTTCTCTCATGAAACCTCGCGTAATTTATAAGAAGCAAATCGAACAAAGAAACTTCAACAATTGCAAGAAGCAGGACGTTATAACATAGATAAAGTCATGCAGTGTCTACCCAATGAGATACGCCTACACACTACCTTCTTCCACTGTTTCCTCCAGAATAATCTCTTTCAGTTTCAATAAGTTTATCCCAGTTCACGGTATTTTGTGAATCTTCAGTAATCTACATATATTTTAAAATAAATGTGTGGTTGTATGTATGGTCCAGCATAATTGTACAATGCCTGATGCAGTATCAACCAAACTTGGTACACATATCACTTAATCTTGCCGAAAATACAGTGTGGTAACTTTCCCCTAGGAATAGGTAGGAAGGGGTAACATGTAAAAATATTTGAAGACGACAAATATTAGTGTCAAAGACATCGTTTTCGGGGTCGATGAAATGAATAGTGAACTTTCCGATTCCGTTTACGTCCAAGTTCAACCTTCATCAGTATCGGGGTGATAAATAAAATGACAGAGATTAGTGTCGAATCCATAGATTCCGGTGTCACAAAGTTGATTGGTAGGAGTCCTGATGATATCAAAAACCAAAGTTAAGTTGAATAGAATTATTAGAACTATGCAGAACTTTCTGGAACTTTTTAGAAACGAATCGAACTCTGTAGAATCTAATAAAAAATGGATAAAATAATACCCAGGCAACGCTGGGTAATCAGGTAGAATAAAATAAAATATTAACAATTCGAACTCATCTATGGTTCAAATTGCGGAACATTGTTAAAATATCCGTATGTCTTTAATTATGTGATAATGAGAAGTTTTATTGCAAATTTACTCGAAAAATTGAGTCAGGATATTAACACATCTAATTACTCGATATGCAAAATCTTGATGTACAAATTTTTAATTCCGGTACATTGATATTATATGAGTTACACTTTTCATTTTCTTACAGATCTTCTCCCGAGAGGATATGGAAGTTACTACCCCAGCCAGAACCGCATAAAAAGAGGTAAGATTTCTTACACGAATTAGTATCTAGTTTCACGATTCTTGATATAGTAGAACACAGGATGAAGTTTCAACTTCGCTATGTTGAAGGACGGGCTTTTCAGGGATGAAATAAAAACTGCAGTTTTTCGGCTACCAGGTATGCTCTTATTTAATACTTTTTCTTTTCTCCTCGTGATGGGCGTAAGTCACAGTGCTGTAACCGCCCATAAATTCTTTTTATCGTATCGAATCTTCTCAATCCTCTAGCTAACTCTACTATTGCCCCCAATGGTACATCTGCAAGCTTTCCCCAATCGAAACTTGTGCCTGCTCCGTTAGGTATGGCTATTTCAGTATCTGGTATCAGTTAGAGAAGGTAACTGATTCTTTATGATTTCCCAGGTTTTAGAGTGATGATCTGTCAAGTTTACTATCGCATATTAACATGTGCTGACAATTCAGTGTTCTAGTTCATTGCAACATTGTACTGACAACAAGAGCTACGTCGGCTCTGTGCAAGGTAAACTCACAATGCTGTTTCACTCGGGATTCTGAGTTCAGAAGAGTTATTGATGTACAAGTTTACTAAAATGTTGTAAATATTGTAATTTCTTCAATATTAGTATAATAAACAAGTGCATTAAATCTAGAACATTAATTCATGGTGGCTACGAAGCCATTATGAATATACCGTTTATTGTCAAGCATTATACATGCAGAACATGTGTGAGAAAATGTATTGACCATGTGTGAAACAATATATTCATTTAAACAGCATCTGACAAAATAAACATACAACAGTATTTAAAAATTGTGTTATCGTTGTTAGTACGCAATTCTCAAGTCTTGAATACCTTTTAACTGTGTGCAGTTTGGTATAAAATTTTGACCCTGTAATTGCTTTTATCGGGTTTTGCATATTTAACGACTACTATGCACCTGTAAATATTCAAATCTGTTGCGTTTGCCTGTACAAAATTATTAGTTGTTTATTTTCTGCTTTTCTGGAGATTGGATGGGGTTTGTCCCATCAAAATATTCCCTATAAAGATAATCCTACAGAACAAAGAAAAAAATGCATAATAGTTTAAATTACTGTTTTCCTAATCAAAACTACAGTTCTGTTCCTCTTTGTTGTTCCTAGTTTCTGAAGTGATCAATGTCCATCTGTAGTTTGGAATATGGTTTAACCCATCAAATACTGTTTCACATAAACAAAGAATATTTATAAAATTAGATAATTTTGATTCCTCAACTGTAAGAAACAGTGAATAAAAAGGAGCTGAATAGGTAACTGCAGTGCACCGAGGTTTAGAGTTTGTCTATATATTCCATATTTCTCTCTTCTTTGCATGTATGTTTTTACGATAAATCTATCATAGATCTTGATATACCGGTTACTATTTTGTAGAATTCAACCGGGATTCGAAGAGGTCAATATCTGTCCAATATTCTCCTCTGTTTCTGCCTGTCTCTGTCTTTCTCTGTCAATGCCCCCAATACTTATCTTAGTCGGAGGATTCTCTAGAATTTCTTCCCGATAAGGCGATGAATTCTAGTTATTGATTCCTGTCTGGGTGCTCGTCAGTAGTGCAACTGAAATATGATAACCCCTACAGTCAATGTCAATGGTGTTACGTTATACTGTCACGTTATGGACATGCTGCATAAGTTTTAATAGTGTATAATGTATGTTACTGCTCTGCATTATAACATTCCGAATATGCATTTAATCCTAATTTATTTAAAGTCCCATAGCAATACTATATATGTGTTTTCTTGGTGGTTGGCATTAGTATTTTTCTGTTTCTACTTCAGTGATGCGTAACAGATGTTATTTTCTGGTATAGTATGTCGACAATTTGAGATATCGTTGTAGTTTACTTAAGGGGAGAGTGTGCGCAATCTGAGTGTTAAGTTTTTGTCACATAAACTGTAACGAACGCTGATTGGTTGTTTTTAAAATAGGCAATCTCTATTGTATGAGTGGTAGGAGGTTGGGAGGGGTCTTTGGACTTTCGATGTTTGTGTTTGTTGGGTTTGTGTACCTTTGTTGTGTTTGTCAATTGAAGGTATTGCGAGACCACTGAAACCTGAACACTCAAAACTGAACGCGGAACAACGTATTTTAATTACGTTCTAGTTTTTAAAGTTTGTTAGCACATTTTAGTTAATTCATTTGAATTAATGCTTTCCTCTCTTAGGTATGTAGTAAGTGAAACTCATTACATTTTATATTCTGCACATGTGATCTTTCTTCGTTTCGAATCCACCATGTACGAAGGTGTGTTGGAAAGTAATGTATACTATTTTTATGGTTAAAACTATTGGAGTTATGGTATAAACAGAAACAGGTACATTACTAGAACTTTAGTATTCAACTCTCAATAATTACTTTTCTGTATAATCACCATAACGGTCAAGACATTTCCGTTAACATGTAAGTGGTTTCTTAATGTTGTCAGTGTCAAATTGGTTATCCGGACGACTGAACCATAGCCACAATTTCCTGCTTCAATACATTGTCCAATTAAAAATGAAGGTATCTCTAGTGTTCATTAAGTTTTGAAAACAGGTAAAGAGCAGATGGAGTTCGATCTAGGCTGTATGCAGGATGATGTCGGATAGTAAAGCGAAGGCACTAAATCTTTGCAGTTTTTATATCAGTAGTGTAAGAGCGAGCATTGTCTTGTCCAATGGGAGTCTATAGTTGTGGACGAACTTGTCGCATCCGTGCTTTCAGTTTTGCGAGAGTGTTATAGTACTGATCAGAGTGGTCGTCCTCTCAGGCATAAATTCCATGTGCACTACGTCCAATAATACTTTCAGCAAACTTTCCCTGACGATGCCACAGCCTTAATATTTTTTGGTACAGGCGATTCTTTGTGGCGTTATTCCAGGAGGTTCTCTTGTTTTCAGGATCGAAATGGTGTGCCCAATTTTCATCACTTATGGGAATATTTTTCAAGAAATAATCACTTTTGCATTTATTTGGCTAAAGCAACATTGTGTGAGTGTACATTCTTCACTGTTTAATATCACAAGTCAGGCACCCACCATGGACAAAGCTTACGGTATCCTAGATTTGCGATTATAGACTGCAGTCGCTCCAGTTACATTCTACTTCGTAGCGAGCTCTTCCTATGTGATAAAAGTTTTTCCGATTCATTTCATCAACGAGATTGCGATGTTATTAATTAATTGCAATACGTGCCCATCACATTCGTTGTTTCTCACACAAGTCAAGGTTCGCTCCCGCGGGTTTATCTATACGAGCACAACAGTCCAACGTCTTACCGTACTTATGTCTACACAGCTATCACAGTAAACACACTTCATACTTCGATGCATGTCTATAGGGGACACTACTTCCGTTGGTAGAAATTTGACACACCGACTTAGTGTTGTTACATCCCACAATGCTTTTTTCTGTTGCTCTGGGACCCCAGGAATGACTACTCTAAAACCTGTAACATCATGAAAACAATAAAACGGGAATCGATAACACATATTTGTTTACGTCAGGGAGAAAAATAGAGGCATTTCTTTTGACCATGCCTTCGTATTACATGAAGAGTTCAGAAGCCAAGGGTTACAAGTTACATTGTCAATTAATAAAAGTTCAATGTATTATTTTATTAATAATCCGAAATACTGCATACGTGACACAAAAATATCACCATTTGTACATAGAAGCTTTGGTCATTATTCTATCCATGTACAAAACGTGAACATTTTGCGTTCCATATATTTCGGGTCATATATAAAAGATTACCTTAAACATTCGTGAATGTCACTTGTATCCGTTCGCTTAACAAGTCGGTATATAAAAGTAAATTTAATACTTGAAACGGTAAGCTATAGAACGTTAATGACAAATTACTTTGTTCATAAAATATAGACATAAACTAATGTTTCTTTTTAACCATTTTACAGGAAGATTCTACCCACAAGCTCAGCAACCTCAACAACAACAATTGTATCGTTATCCTGGTAAACTTACTCAAATTTTAACTCTTACACTTATCTTTATGCCCCTTTGATTTTTCATGGTTAATAAAACCTAGAGAAAGCATGCGTCAGATATGGCAAATAATTTAGAACTAAAACTGTAAGTTGAAAAGACTAAAAGGTTAGAATATGAAGTCACTTGGCTATTTAAACCAGTTTGCTTAGCTGTGTATTATTATGACGGTGATGTTGAAGTTTATACTCGCTTCAGATTCGATGTACGTCATATTAAATATTTTTATAGGCACAAACTAAAATATATTTTTATAACTTGATTCGCGAAGACTTAAAAAAGTGTTCTGCAGACAACACGGCTTTCCATCTTTGAAGAGAAGTCTTCTTCGTAGATTTTGACTACGAGATAAACCAAGTGCAAGAGAATAGGCATGCTACTGAATGTCACTTTTATGGGAATCATGGAGTCAAATTCCCATTACGGCTAGAATACCAACTACTGTAGTTCCCTACCGCGTTGCTGCGGTAGATTGCTAAATACGGTCATAGACCTCATAATAGATAAACTTTGCACACTTCCCTATTTCTGGCTGCGCTAAAACTGATGGATTTTTGTTCACAGGACGTGATTTTGAATCCACCCGCTAGGTACCTCTGCCATAGACGTCATATTCTACTATGAGATCTATGGCAGAACTACCTAGCGAATGGATTCAAAATCGCGTGCTGTGAACAAAACCCCATTAGTTTTTGCCCAGCCAGAAATGAGAAAGCGTGATAAGTCTGTCTATTATGAGGTATATGATACGGTTCATCTACATGTGTCCAAATGTGGAGTTGCCTAGAAGAGACTGTATTGCAACCATAAAGTACAAAGCTATTAAACAAATTAAATAAGTTAAAGCTTCCAATGTTTAATCAAATAAAGCTTTCGAGAAGTTAGTTGTTTAACATTATTTCTGTTGTATATAACATGAACAAAACTGTTGTAGTAGAATTGTAATTGCGTATGTGGTTTTATGTGATAAAATATTGCGTAGTTAGCTGGTCCGGAGCATTCCAACTGTGTTTAATGCTGTATTACTATTCAAAACTATAACACATTTCATGTGTTTTTAATTAAATTCAGTATCTTCTACCTATCATGGTTAAATATATTTAACATACTTGGACTCAAACCAGAGGATCGTTTGTAATCTTATCCCAACACTTGACATCCCACCGTTCAGGGATTTATTGAAAGGTCATGATTTAGTGCTCAATACAGGATATTATTATTTTTAACCCAAACACACAAACATATACGAGAAACTTGAACTCTTTTGAAGCGGCGAAGGGAGTGTAATGCGCCATACTTTTGTCTGCAATGGTTGTTTACATATTATGTCCAGATTAAGTGTTTGTTGATACATAACCCAAGGTCACTTACGCTTTCACTTAGGTTAACTATAAAACGATTTAAATCGAGGTCTGCGGTGTTAGTGGAGGAAAGTATCTTCCGTGACCCGGTTATAATAAATTTTTATTTCAATGGGTTAACTCCTAATCCATTTTCACGTGCCCATGAACAGATGTGTCTAATATCTTAGTTTAAGTACTGGATTGAACTAACAATGCTGGCTAGATGTGTCGGACGAGATATAGCATTGAACGTCATCAGCATATAAGTGATATTTGCTGGCTAAATGTTTTAGGCATTTTTTTTATATACAGGGAGAAAAGAAGCGCTCCTAAAACACTGCCTAGAAGGACCCCACATACAACAGGTATCCAGTTGTTTGTGTGGGTCTGGTGATAATCATTTGCTTTATATTTGATAGATATGATCTGAACCATGATAGGGCTAACGGTGAGAAGTTATAGAAAGAAGAAAGTTAACTAATCAGAATTGCATGGTCTATTGTTTGCAATGTTCTATTAAAGTGAAGAAGGGATAACAGGGTGATATCACAATTGTACACAACAGAATGAACATCATCTATGATATGAAATAGAGCTGTGCACGTACTATAGTGAGATCTTAATCCTGATTGGATTGGGTAAAGAATGCTATTTACTTCAAGGAACTGTGTTATTTTAACATGGACAATGTGTTCTAGTGCCTTGGAAAGCGCATTAAGAATACTAATGGGACAAACGTTATCAGTTGTTATCGGGTTCGACGTTTCAGGCAACGGACGAATGTGTGACGTTTTCCAGACCGATGGAAATTCGCCATATGTGATAGGGCTATTGAAGATATGCACACTAACATCTAGTACACAGGGAACTATTTTTATAAGTAATGTGGATAGTTCATCGGTTTTAAGGGCAGATGATTTAATTGTTTGTATTACTTTAATTACATACCTTTCTGTGGCTTGGTAGATATTAAAATAACATGTTATAAGTGATGACGTTTAGATGGTCAGTAATGTGTTAATTTTGTGTGTACTGTATAGTTTTGACTTGTAGCACATGTGTTCATTAATAGCATTTAATCGTACTTGAGGTAAAAGTACATTTTTGGTTTTCACACAGATTCTCAAAAGTTTAAGCTTACGCCAAAATTTCTCTCGGTTGTGATATGTGATTGAGGAGCATTTGGTGAATTCAATTTTGACTTTTCGAATTTCTTGATTACAGCTATTTCTCAACTTACGATACGATACCTGCTTTTATTGGTATCCCTTTCGAGTCGTGTTTCGCTGCTCTCCTACACCAAATGTACGCTGAATCTTACAACACAAGTGTTTCACTTGTAAGCCGATAACATATAGATGAAATAATTAAAAACTTCCAATGGGTATTAAGAAACAGGATATATGTTAGACCTGAGTCTTACACTGAAATAAATTGTAGAGCAAACATTTAATGCATGGGTAGGTCTCGCGAACTGTTCTTTGATTTAAAAAAAGATATGAATTTATCAAATTGGAAGAACTGTCCTGGTTTGCTACAGATTGAATGAACCCTTGTTCAGCTAATGAGAATATGTCCCAGAAAGACCGTAAGAGAAATACGTACAGATTGACAGGAAATTGAAATAGATGATGCCATAAACGATATTCTAAATGTTTTAAAACGTTGTATCTTCGTTCATTCATTCAATAGTCTTTCGATTAGTAAAAATATTAATTCATTAATTTACTTCGTTCTACACATATAAAATTATTTATTTATTCAGTAAGTTGTATAACAGTGCAACTCGTACATGGCAAGCGTCGGAATACTTTGGTGAATGTTCACAGTAACTCATGTAAGAACTATACAAACTTCATGCAGCAACTCATTCGTTTTTTTCCTTAGTCATGGATGTAATTGGGTGTAATAATTGAATCATTCCAACCAACAACGCTGTGTGGCACATTGTGGAATGTGCTGAGTTAACAGTTGAATCATGCTGTATGGAACATGACTTACCTATTAGCCTGAAAGGCTCGTTTCGTTATTGGCCAAGACAGAGCACTAGTATGCTAGCAAACTGGTCTCTAAGCCGAACAACGATGTTTATGCATACACGATGGCAAGATTTTATCATTTTTTCTCGAATTCGCTGAAATGTGCATTACAGCGTTATTCGGTGAAATACTTCAATTGTTGTTTCGAAGGACCAAACATTCCTCCTAAAAATTCTTCATATCAATTCAAAAATTTAAGATAACACGTAACGCTCAACCATTCACTTATTCTTCTATGAGTGTTCAACACATTTATCTAAGACCACAAAAAACTATACATTACTTATTCTAAGGCATACACGTAAATTGTGTGAAATGTTCATTCATTCATTTAATCAATATCCCATTCATTAAATTACTCATTCGTTTTTTCATATAATCGAGTGTAATCCGAATGTGGGATGAAAAAGGGAATTTCTGGATTTTCTAAATTTATTGCAACCTGGTATGTAGGATATTCATCTATTCACTAGCTAATTCTTCATCCATTTATACATGCTGTAAATTCATTCATGCATGCATGCAGTATATTGTAGGTCATATTTTGTTAAAATGAACATTATTTATTTGCATATATTTAACATTTCATTTGAAATACTCTGTCACTTACACAGCTTTCGTTATTTGTCCTCATTGGCTATGCAAAAGATCTTTGCATGTGACTGTTAAATTATTAAATGATATAAGAATATTTAGTACGTGACATATACATTCCCATAGAATAAGTTTCAAAATGCACCACTGCTTCAAACTAAACACGAAACCTTGAATGAACTTAATTAATTTAGTGAGCAAACAAAACGTTCGCAAGATCCAAATAGTGTTTATACATGTTAGTAATCTATAACTATGTTATTACTATCGAGAGAATGTTATTTGTTCCACAAATTAGGAACATTGTTGATTAAATTGATTTAATATTACTGAATAGGTATTCCTCCAGACTTTTCCCCTCTCCCAATGAGTTTTCTTCAATATAATTTTACTTTTATAACTGTATTCTAGCTCCAGCTCCAGGTCCAGACTACGATGAGGTGTATAATCCTCCATTATATCGACAGAGACAGCCAAGTAAGTTGAAATTTTAAGTTACATGTATTTCGTCACACTTAAAATATTGCAGAGACTTTAATTTTTAAAGGTGTTTCTGCGTTTGAAATACAAAACTCTAATCGAAACTAAAATTTATTTCTTAAAGTCACAATTCTCTTTCATATTTTTACTTCCATTTACTTTGCTTAAAGGATAATTTTGTATGTTGATAACCAGTTTAATACATTCAGGTCTCAAGTGATTTTTCAATGATTGAATTTGATTTAAATCAGGATCAGACAAGAATAGGGTGGGGAAATGATATTGGAAGCTAGTAGCCGAGGAATTAGTAAGTTTCATCGCAACATTTGCCTTGAGACTGAGGAAATCCCTTAAAAACCTCAGTCAGGATACGTATGATACGTTATAAATGAGAGTAAAAAGAGGTTATCCTAATCCATAGTCTATAAACTTTGTAGAAATGGCTCGTTCTATTCAAGCTTGTGGCAGAGTGGCTTAACTAAAGAAAATTAAACACCTATAGCTGGATTTCTTTACTATCTCCAATCTGAGTCTTCTTTACTATTTACAATTTACGACCACCGAAAATGAGCTTGTTGTGACCAATTTTGGCCGAATTCAGATAAGCGTGCCATCTATTTGATCTTTTAAAGAACTTCCTAACAAACTATTATTCAGAAAAGTATATACATAGTCCGGCAATTACAAGCAATTCATTATTTGATGTGAATGTAAGCGAAATGCTGATTATAGGCTTACAAAACGCTCTCTTCTAAAATGAAGAAAAAGGACAAAATAACTTATTTTCTTGTGGTCTTGAAATCTATTTTTAATAATATCTTTAGTGTTATATTGTCTTATTGTTTCGAGTTGACGTAGCTGAGTTCGTAGAGCGTCGATGTAGAAATTAGAAGGTCCTGATAACAACCTCGGATACATCTCATCCTGACTCAGGTTTCTGCAGGAGTTTCTCTTACTTATACTAACCAAATGCCGGGATAGTAACTACTAATTAGGTCCTCGACGACTACATTCCAATATCCTCTCCCTCAATCTATCCTAGCATGAGCCTGAAACGTATAAAGAAGTTAAATACATTGAAATTGGAGTATAGTAAAATTTACAACAAACATGATGCAGGAAAATACCACCTGATATCAAACAAAATACTATTTGAGTGCTATTCTTACAATCATTTTGAAAGTAATCAAATCAATTGTAATTTACTTTACCTATGATTGTGTACAACGAGTGTTTACCACTTATATCTAGTAATAACAATTTTTGTCACCTAAAGCTGTTGTTCTCTTATTATTGAAAGGAGAAAATTGGACTGACATTCTAGTCTAAACTTCGTGAAAAATGTACGTCCGATTTACCTCTAGGTTTATTTGTTACAATTTTTAATTGGGAAAATCGCCATTTTTTCTCCTTTCAACAAAACTACAACAATAACAACATCAGGTAACAAAAGATGTAGATACGATGTATCAATGGACAATCCTGGATAAGTATCGTGCTATCTTAAACAACATACCGTGATAAATATGTACCATTTATAATGTTGATGGTTGAATACTTCATTAGTGATCCAACACAGTAAAGGGCCATTGAAAATGTTGGAAATGGTTGCCACCAAAAGCTAATTATATGTTGCATGCAACAAGTGCATTCGCCTAATTTTATTTTGAAAACGCGAGCCAGAGTGTGTCCTGACAAATCATTTCCACGCAAAGCTGAATGTTTTGCCGCAGTTATACTATTATGAAATGAGGATACCTCAAATAATTAGACAAATGTCAAGTTAGACAAATGCAAGGGGAGATAGATCTTAATACCCGAATGTTACAACCTTTGGGAAATAATAATTCCAGGAAACAAACTTTACAAAAGTGACATGATTATCCATTATATGTGCGCTTTTGCATTGCTTTGGTAAAACTACTTTTTTTTAGTTCTCCGTCCCTGAGTGATTTAAACATTCTATATCTGGAATCAGGCGTTCCGTGAACAATTGGCAATACTGCTTTGTCTTCTGGCAGTAATTCGTGCACAGCACGGACATTGCAGGCTAAGCTATATGCTAGGTGATGTGCGTATAGCCTACAGACACATCGCTTTAGTGGACGGTAATCCGCACGGAATTCCTGGTACTTAGCTCTTGCTGCCTGAATACCCGTTTTCTTCTTCTTCGAGAGCACTATTGTTGGATTAAATTTGTTAAATTTGCTTTTAAATTTGTAGCAGAGAGTTTTGATATTCGATTAATGTGATACAAACGTCTCCGGAAACTTTCTTGCAAACATCTGCTATTAATATCTGTTCCTCGAGTGTGACGATCATCGTACAGGAGGTTAAAGCACTACTTGTATTAAAAAACACATGAAAGGACAAAAACACTACTTAGTATTACTATAGATTAGTTGATATATTGAACATGTTGTTTGTAAACTCAAATAAAGTGAGACTTAAAAAAACACTGTCACATTTTTAATATGTCAACTAAGTCTCTATAGTATATTTATAAATATATGCAATCCTGCAATTCATTTATTTTAGTTCTAGAACATAGTTTATAATCAGAGTAACTTGTACACACCTCTTGTTCATAGAGCTACAATCAGGATTTCAATTGCTTTAAAGCTACGTAACTAAAACGCACTTGTACAATTATAAACTTTGGAATATAATTTTGAGATAGATTTAAGCATTTCATCATTAATGCAATTCCCATTGCTAGTGATAAAGTCCATAAACTGCTCACAGTAAAAATTACTCAAACGTAAGTTCTTCTTACACTGGCAAAAAATATATTTTCCTTTAAATTTCCGTAGGTCATAGTATGAAAAAGCTGTAACGATACCTCTGTCGATATTGTGTAAATAAACTAAAAATTGTTATTATGATTCATTGTTTCAGAACAATACTATGGAAACTATCAACCTAGGAAAGGATACGGATATCGGCGTAAGTTCTAAAAGTGTTCCTATTTTGTTTAATTGAATTTTGTATTTTAAAAGAGCAATAGTCTTGTAGTATAAGTTTTTTTAATACTGAAAATAAGAAGTTTTAAAACAAACAATAATTCAGTGAAATTAATTCTATGCAAGTTACCAAGTTTGATGTTTGAAAAGTGATATTAAATCATGGCGTTGATTCGCTATTGCCATGCATGGATATTTTATTGGTCAGTAAAATTTAATTAATGGCGCCCGCTAAAAATAATTGAAAGTTAAGAATAATCATTTATTTGCCATTCAATTATTTTTATTTGCATGCATCTGCGTTGCTAAACAACCATAATGCTGATTAGTAATAAGATTCTTTTAAACTTTAAAACACTAATTTTTCAATGAAACAAAATATATTAAATTACAATAAGTTTCGCCATTTCCTAGGTTTTCGTTGTTCATAGACTACTTAAAAATATTATCATGGTATTCTAATTATTCGTCATGGACAAAAGAAGTCAGTTTTTCCAAACCCTTGATTTTATTGCACTTAATGGAAACTTTTCGTAATGAATAAGTACGTGTCCTTATGAAAGAATTCTTGACTGATACCCAGTTAAAAGTTTTCAGTTCACTAGAAAACTTAAGGTAAGTGATTTGTAATTCCATTTAAATGCCAATATGTGCAATTGTGACTTTACTTTCTAGACCACTGCAAAACTGAAAGTAGTGCAATTGTGAACTGACGTCCTTCTTTAAAATATACTACTTAATTATTTCTTGTATTGACAGATTTATGTTATTGATTTTATACGATCACAAAAACTATATCTTTATCTACTTTTGATCTTTTAACTCTTAATGTACGTTCAGAGTTCAATAGTGTAGCCGAAATCCATTAAAAGATTGAAAAACATTACGATTTTGAAATACACTATTAATACTCCTATTAATGTTCATAAAAGTTTGGATATTTTTTCCTATATGATGAGCAGCCATGCACGTTCTCTAATGACAGAAATAAATGATACAATCAGTTACACAAATAAGTTATATGTGCAAAAATAAACAGTTTGCATGTTTTCCCACTCTGGCAATATTTTACGTTTGAGGAACACAAGCAGGACACCTTATATTTGAAGACATCTTCGAATTGAGGAACTACTACCTAAGTAGCTACTAGGGCTGTAAAGAGGATTAAGATATGGTTGGCAATGCTTCAGTCAGACTAGTTAAAAGCCTCTTATATCATATATGTCTATCTTTCGTTGATAAGTTTCAAATGAAGAACAACTAACTCAACAACTTGTAGGTCTACGAAGATGAATAAGGTTTAGTTCGAAACATAAAAGGCCATAAAAGGTCAAAACTGAATTGATTATGCATGCTCGTCCCCAACTTTGAACTCCGAACTACTAAATCTACAAAGATTGTTATGGTTTTACTTGAGAGATCTCGTCAAAACATTTCAAACAACACATAGGTCATCCAAATTGGTCATGCAAAGCTGTTGAAGACCCGCTATATCACTTTTGGAGAGTTCCTGAACTACGCTCCAGCTCTCTTGTACTAAATCCCTGTCTGAGTGTTAATTATAATTGATAATTCATTGGTTAATGCCATAAAATTTATCTCAAAATACAGGGCTATATTTAAACGAAAAAGGTTAATGTATCTATTTTTTTTAAGTTGTGTACTACAAAATAGCTAGTTGCTTAAGTTTCGGGACAATCAGTATATTGAAGACAGTTCATGTGCGAGAAGTGAGTCGAAGTATATAAAGATATATCGTGTACATCTTGCATAGACAAGAAGTGTTTAAGACGAAATCATGAATAATTAAGTGCTTAAGAAAATTTGAAATTCTGGAAGAATACTTCCATGTCTTACATGTTTATTTATTATTAGTGGCAAAGAATTATGTATTTGTATGGTGTTGATGCACTCTTATTAAGAATAAAGTATAGATATATTTACTAATTTTATTTGATATCTACTTTAATATAGAGAAATATTCAAAGAGAATAAAACAACGACGTAAGTACAATTAGTTTGCCTTAAATAAGTAAGTTTTATTGGATATTAATTTTAGTTATTTGATTAACTTTTTAAATGCTTTATTTTAACGAAATACGCTTGGTACAAATATTATGATAAATAAGAGATAGTGTTAAAAGAAAGGGCTATACTGGCGCATGGTCCTCAAAGAAATATTGGAATCTACGTCTAACTCCAAATCCAGTTACATTATGTTACACTACTCATTTAACTATATTTCTCATTAATTGCAAACTAAGCAGGCTATGTTTTGTTGTCTGAGTTGGACCAAGCACTCCCGGTTTTCCAAGTAAGTTTGATTATATTCAAGATAAATATTTAGTTCAGGTACATTCATTCACTGGAAAGAAAATAATAATCTTACTTTCTTACCATTTTCGAGGCGTCATATTGATTTTCTCATTGCATGGTCTTCTAAAGCAAAGATAATGTCGTCAAATAAAGTAACATCTTAATTTGTACCTTGCGTTCAAACAATATTTCATTATAATAAATTGAGACGCTGGTTTAAGAAAAGTATATTTTATACCTTTTAACATGTAACATAGACTTTTGTTTTCACGCATAGGCCTGAATTAGTTAGTTACACATGTATAGCCTTAACTAATAGTAATTTTAACTGACTAATGGTAGAGTGGGTTCCAAGCAAACATAGCTTGACAGGAATACGTGCAAGGCAAAGGAGAAAGGACCCAAATGAAAATATAAACTAACAAAGATTTTCTAGTGGGGAAGTTCGGGAAAAAGTGAAGGATTAAAGGGCCTAAGAAACACTTATTATTTACAATATTTTTATTTGAGTTAAGTGATAAGATACTAGGATGACTACAAGGTTGTCAGTGGATTTCAGATTGAACTTCGATAAAGACAGGTAACAGTAAACATCAAAATTAGAACAGAAAATGTAGAATAGCTATCCAGTTGCGAATATCTATGTAGTATCAGAAATGACGATATGAAGTTACAGTAAAACTAAAGACAACGATACCAAGAGCAAAAGAGGAATTAACAAAGAAGATCATCCGATGAAGAAAGGATTTAATGAAATAAGTGATTACAGATTTAATGTGAGTACTAGTAGACCCGAAAGCGGCATCTATCAAAGAATGACGAAAAAGAGCTTACAAGCATTAGAAATGTGGACAAGGAGAAGAATAACACAAATCACCATAACTCAAAACATTTCTTAATGAGTTATTGCCCAGATAATTAGACGAGAGACATATAACAAATGACAAGTAGAAATGGAGATAAGAGTCACGATATTCTTTCATGAGAATTTCCATACCAAGGAATGTAATTGAGGGTATTGTTGAGAAAAAGAGAGGGAGAGAAAAGAGGAATGTGCCAAAACTGGAGGTCTATAGTTTGAATATGGTAGGGCTATAGTTTTTCTCCCTCCCTAACTTAGCGTTCAAATCACTCAACACATGTTGCGGATTATATTTCGGCAATCGATAAAACAATCTTTCTAGGTCATCAGTTCAGATTCCAGGATTCCTGGGAGAAGAGAAAAAAAACAACAAAATCTTGAGTAAGAAATTAATTCGGGTTACTTTGTTAGAAGTACAGCGTCTTACGATGAGACTAAATTGTTGGACGAAGAAACCACTAGATCCAAACATTAAGGATCAGATTATTGAGATGGGTTGGTTGAACCACAAATACATAAACAAAGCTGTTTCCACTACTTATAGCACATTTTAATCACTATTGTATTTGTGAACTAGGAATTGGAATTCTAGGCAATGAGAATATTTTCCATTTCTGTTCAAATAAGAAGTAATCAATTTGGCGACAGCAAACACTTGATCGGAATTACTTTGATAAGAAATTATTTTATCATTCTGCTCATGCGCAAAACTGATCACTGAAACTATTTACCTCAGCATGCGAAAATTCTCTACAATTTTCTTTGATTTCAAAGAAAGAAAATGGAATACTAGAATTTCTTCAGAACTTTACTCAGAGTTCCTAGAAACGTCGGAGAAGGTCGTGAGCCATAGAGCTGTTAGAGCCCATAACATTCATTTTATCTTTCAACATTATCCTAGAAACGTAACAATATTTTAACAATGTTTAAGGAACGTGTGACGCTAATGTACGTAGTTAATGACTGAAACTTTAATTCTGTTCTGGAGCTTTCTTCCATTCTGGATACTAATTAATTGGGGTACAGAACTATACTTTTCCAGTTCATCGATCGGAAAAGAATGCGTCGTACCATAAAATTCTTATATCCTCTAAATATGAGTATGATTATTAAAAAAGACTTGAGAGAAGGAACATACAAAAACTGTACGGGAAACTTTCATATTGATTAGTATGGTTCTAAGTGTGCAATGAACATTTACGTTCTTATAATTTCGTTGAAAAAATTATTATACAAAATTGATACATAAAGCTTTGGTAGTCACGATATTATCATATTTGTTAGTAAATACTCTGTCTAAAGTTAGTATTGATCTCTTTTAATTATCAATATTAATTTTCGTCTCTGCATCGAGCATTTTTATGTCAAACCATGAGCTTAACAATTACATTATTATATTGTCATCATATGGCATTTGAACATGGTATACTAAAACCGTCAGAAGTACTTATTACAAAACTCAAGAGCTTTTCTATGTTCCAGTTGTATCTATTACGATCGAGTATAAAACGAATCTGTCATAGCTATGTAGCACATTCTATTTTAATTAATGCACTTTGATTTATAATTTTCGCGGTTAATTTTATAGAACATTTAATATCAAATCAAATTCATTGAGATTTGTCAAAGGGGCTGTTAACTCTTCGCGGATAGTTTAAAACATTTTTGAGTAGCTATAACTCTAAACATTTCGCTTCATTTCAAGCATATTACGTGTACCGATCATAATGTTATTCTATGTTATAACTATTTTACTGAGCTACTGTATTTTCAGCGCTGCGATGCATGCTCACTTTTTGTTTCTACCACTATTGCACCAGAAAATTGTATTACAAGTTCTGGTAATTACTTAATGCATTTTTTAAAAAAATATGAAGAATAACCCTTTACTACTGTCTTTCTTTCAGTCGATTTCATATAGTAATATGCAATTTTGCATAAGTCCTTAATTTCATAAAATAAATGAAACATTTTAACAACCTATCTTTAATTTTTCAAAGGTTTCTAAATCATTTTAATTGTATATTTGTTTCCAGGTGTCAGATATCCATATCTAGGAGAAAATATCATTCCAAAGAGTCCTGCGTACAGCAATGCTATGAGTGTGCCTGGCTTTCCGTATGAAGAAGGCACTGAGTACAGTATGAACAAGGGTCCTGAGAGTCCACAAAACGTAAATGGAGGCATCAGTGTTGGAACTGCTGGATACGAAACAACAGGGTACGGACAAGGCAACGAGCGAGGCAGCTCAACCAGCTATTTACAAAGTTCTCAGAGCAGTGTAAACAGTCAACCTATTACTAGCAATCAAGGTTCAGAGGATACTTCGAACCAAGGATCAACTGATACTGGTAGTGGCCAAAGCAATACTGAATCGCTATCTCATCCTAATACTGATGATGGATCAACGAACGAAGCGCAGCAACAAGCAAGTCCAGCCAATGGGGAAGGATCCACACATGATACTGAGAAAGATAACTCGGGAGGTTCTGGTGTACTTGCAGGTTCCGGAGCCTCAGCTCGTTCACCCAGAAGAGATACCACATACATAGTTTTACCACAAAATGGTAACGAGCAGTTCAGTACAATTGGATACTCGGGTGGAAATGTGCCATCTAGAATTTACCCAGCCGTTCCACAAGCAGTCATGATGGGACCCCCTGCTTCAGGTTAGTGAGACTGCACGGTAATTTTTATATTCTTTGGAATCACAAATCTTATCTTAAAGAACCCTTTAATCACCCCCTAGCACCAATTTTCCTCTGACATTCTAACCACGATAGGAAATATGAATTATCTGAGCTTATCTCCAACCCCAAAAATATTAGTTGCTCATAGCAGTTATAATATCAATATCGGGTGACTCGTACAGTCAGTCAATATCAAGGGAATTGAAGACTTGTATTGAAATCAGGGCTAAGTGCGAAACTGGTTGGTTTGAGAGAAACATAAAAAATACCCATATTCGCAATACTTAATAGTCAGGCGCATTTTGGCAACAACTGGAAACACTTGGAGGGTGAAGTATAGATAGCCCAGTTTTTTACTACATTGGGTTTAACATATTGCTCTTTTAGCACCAAATATAATATTTCATTTTTGGCGCCTAGCGCGGTATTTAGTGTAGGTCTTCATTTATGCCTCTCCGGCCCATTTACCTTTCTCAGAAATAAATTTCAAGCTCACTAACTTTCACAAGCTACACATATTCCTGTAAGGATATTCCTACTTATTATTCTGTTCCACTTTATTATTGTTCCAATTACATATGTTCCTAAGAATTTAAATTTATTTACTTTTTCTATGATCTCATTCTTAATAATTAAGTCCCTACTTCCTTCATCCTCTGTGTTTCGAGTTGTTATTATGTATTTTGATTTGTCCACGTTCATCTCTAGACACATCTCCTTGCAATCTTCTACTAAGAGTTGATAGTGCATCTATATCGTCCCCTGTTAAATCTATATCATCAACTTACACAAAGAGTTGCTTCAAGCTATTACACCATAGTCCATCTTTGCCCTCTCTTATTTTTAGAATCACATATTCTAACGCACATTAAAAGTGGTTACAAGGCATCACCTTGTTTCAGTATGCTTTCAGTTTCCAAACTATCTGATATACTATTAATTATACGTATTCTACCTATCAGGTTGCTGATATATACTCTTACCAGATTAATAAGTTTTTAAATTCCGAATTTTAACAGGATAATATGCAGTTTGTTTGTTTCTTTTTTTCGTTTTGAACAACTAGTTCACGGTCCAATTGCATTCTGTTTCATCAATTAAACTCTTCAATTTTATCCCATAAAGACGTATCCCCATGGTTTAAACTACCATGTATACAATTTATTTTGTTTGCCCAGTAATTTTAAATCGCCGTTACTTTAATATTTAAACATAAAACTGAACTTTACATAAATAAGTTGATTACTTTACATTTAAGACAGTTATTTAAGAATTTTGTTTTCGGCAATTTGTTTTTGGAGATATCCCTTCGGAACGAAACTGTTCAACCAATACCACGAGTAAGGAAAGTTTACCATCAGATTATCTCCATAGTTATTTGTCTTAATGATAGATAGGAAAACTAATAAATTGCCAGATTCATTTTAAATAAAAAAAAAACAAATAATATGTTTAACATTAAAGACAATGTCTTGAATATTTTTCACTATTATTATTGTTCTCAAAGTGTTCAAACAAAACACATTTCATATCACATATGTTTTCTTTTCCTTAGGTTCTTACAGAGACGTTTACGGGCGGGAGTCATATGGATTTGGTTCTGATTTAGGATGTAAGTTGTAATGCGAAATGTTCACTAATGTTTGATCTTAACGAATAATATTTAATATATCAGCTATTGAAGTAGCTAGGTAGTTAATGCTTGTTAAGTGGTCCATCCATAATAAATTCAACATAATGTACAATCAGAAAATATCTCATTTTTATAGTACCACAAGGTACAAAATTCATATTTTCACTACTAGTTTTAATTAAGGAGTACTCATGAAAAGATGAAATATTGTCATAAGGAAACTACTAACTATTTATCTGTTTAATGTACTAAATTAATTCAATATTCGTACGCATGCTCAAGTAGAGATTCTCATAAAGTCAACGTTTACTCAGAATCAAAACTTCATCCCAAAAGTTAAAACATCAGGGAGTAGTCACGCATGAACCGTATTTTTGTGCAACCAGGAAAGAGTAAGAACAAAGGTTCTTTCCTTGTATTGTTAAGGTTAAAGAACCAAATCGCGTTGGCAGCTATCATGACCAGCCTTAAGTGGTTTCATTCAGTCAGCCTTACATGATAAACGGATGGGGATTGAGATAAATATAATCACAATCTTCACCCAAGAATGTTAGTTTTCACCATTTGTCTTCATTTTCCATCTTTTCCTTGTATTAATATAATATGGTTCTTCTTTAATGCCGCACATAGTATTCATTCAGGGGGATTTTGAATCAACTTCCACGGTATTTTTGCTTTTGTACTTTAACAGAATATCAAGCTGATGGAACGGATGTCTGCTTATCACTATTCGGAGTCGGCCGCACAATGACGCTTAAATAATCTATTCATAGAAAAAATAAAATGTCAAACTGTAGCACAGATCTGTACAGAGTTGGGAATTTTCCGTCTCTTTCTTGACAAAATAAAATATGGACAAATCAGTTAGGATGGAAATTTAAGGTAAATTTACACACGAAAATAAGACATTTTCCGATTTCAAAATTATCTTAGTAGTCAATTCCAGATATTCTTGTAGTTCTTTTGTTCTTTGTTTATTTTCTAACTTAATTTCTTAGCTACAACATGACATTGAAGAACCATTTTCGCTCAACATACTTAAAAATAAAAAAAATAAAAACATTTTGACGGATAATAGTGTTAATTATACTGGTAATGTGAACAGATATTTATTTATACCTTTTGGTGTCATAGTTCTGGTCTGATAGATTAAATGGGAAGCGTCTGTAAGGGAAGAGGGAAGAGTATTCAATTATATATTCCGGTGTTAATCTGGTGAGAGAGAAATTTCCGCTAACAAAATTAAGATCAGGATGGCTGGAAGCTCGGGTCGATCCGATTGCCTTTCGAATGAGATGCCAAGGGCTCTATCAGCTGATGTATGGCCGCTGGTATTCCAAATATGAATCAAAATAATAGAGACAAATTTACAAGTATCCCCTGTTGGAATATTTTACAAACTGAACATTTTCTAACATTCTTTGGTTTCAATGCAGTTAATGTCTTCATTTTCCTTGGAAATTGGTTAAATTGTTTTAACAGTAATAATTTCTATTATTAGTACGTTTTCTGATTTAATGTATTCTTTTAAAAGCAAAAATGATGGGAAAATGTTAGAATTCGAGATTAGCTTTTTAACTAGAATTTTCGTGCGATTTTAAATCACAAGCTTAAAGTAGTTTTTAGATAAAACGTAGTTTAGAGAATTACGACCTGTATTTCAGATAGGTTCCTGAGCAACATTTGTATATTCAAGTATGTCGTAGGTGAGTCACATGCGTAAACATAATGAAAAAGGTTTTACGAACAATCACATATCATTAACATTTCATTTTGTTTGATTCTATGTACGTAAATACACATATTTTAATTTGGTACTTTATATACTCTACCGACTGTAAAATTTCTTCTTTAATACCTCCGAAACCTTCTAATAAAATTTCTTCTTTAATACCTTCTTTAATAAAAAACCTCCGAACGACACTTATTACATATTTCAAAAAGTCATTGTTATTTTGATAGATAAGGAAGAAATCCACTTAGACCTTGGCATCCACGGTTTCAAATACGCATGCTTCTAGGGATAAAATTAACGTCCGGGTCTTTGCTCAAATTCGCAGCAGTTTAGAGTAAGTAAACATTGAACGTGTGTTCAAAACGTATCGAACCTTTAGTTGGCAAAAATGCATTTATTGATTTGAAAATCCGAAACACCAATCCCCTTCAAAATAGTCTCCTTGGTAATGCACACACTTCTCCCAGCGCTCCCGCCATTGTTGGAAACACGTCTGGAACGCACTTTTTGGAATGGTAAGCAACCGTTCCGTCGCATTTCGCACGGTGTCTCCTCTTTACTGAAATCGGGTCCCTTCGAGCGGAATTTTCACCTTGGGAAACAGCCAAATGTCACACGGAACCATGTCGGGTGAGTAGGGAACCTGACGAACCACAGGAATGTTGTGTTTGACGAGGAAACCTGAATCAAATGCGCAGAATGGGTCGGTGCGTTATCATGATGGAGCTGCCAAGTTTTCGCTGCAAACAGATACGGTCTTTTGCGCCGCACAGCATCAAGAAGGCGACGAAGGACTTCCTGATAGTACTCCTTTGTCATGGTTTGGCCTTGTGGGGCGTACTCATGATGTACCACACTATGGAATGAAAGAAAACGGTGAACATGACCTTAACTTTTGTGCGGACCTGCTTTCTTTAGTCTCCGGAAGGACGGATGTTGCCACTGTGACGACTGCATCTTGGTTTCTGGGTCGTATCCATGTTTCATCGCCTGTGATCATAGTGTTCAGAAAGTTGGGGTCACTGTTTGCATTGTCCAGCGTGTCCTGTGCGATTTCCAGACGCCATTGCTTCTGCTCCATTGTTAGCAGCTTCGGTACAAATTTCTCCTCATACCCAAATCCTCGTGCAAAATGGAATGTACCGATCCGATGCTTGTCTCGTTTGCAATTTCTTGGACTGCGATACGACGGTCCTGCAAGACCAGGGTCCGCACTTGCCCAATGACATTGTCATTCCGGCTTGTTGAGAGCCTAGCTGAACGTGGTTCATTGCCCACTGATTTGCGGCCATCTTTGAAGCGGTTGTACCACTCCTTTATGCGTGAAGTGCTCATGGCATCGTCCCAGAAAGCCTATTTAATTTTGCGAATGGTTTGAGCTAGGGTATCACCAAGCTTTTGGCAAAATTTGATGCAATATGGCTGCTTAAGTTTTTCTGTCATTTTACAAACACTAAAATCCGACGAACGCTCACTATACACGTCTTCGCTCATTGCCCGACTGCTAGCAACTGACGCTTTCTAAGGACGGGAAAAAAATCACGACTGTGCATGAGTGTCCCCTCTACACCTACACTGAAGAAAGTCTCTCGCGCTTCATTGGATTAAGCGGGAAAAAGTAAGGTTCAATACTTCTTGAACACTCCTCGTATCTCTCTCTCTCTCTCTCTCTCTCTCTCTATATATATATATATATATATATATATATATA